>CAUYSK010024167.1:0-22221 GCA_963575035.1 Avahi laniger
AAAAAAAAAAAAAAAAGAAATGTCGTGTGGTTTTATGAATGCTCATGAATATTTCATAAAGTGATTAAAAGTGTTAATCTTGGTCCCAATTAATTTTAAGTAATTCTTAGAACACACATGTAAATAATAGGTAATTATAATGTTTTATTATGTGTCATTTATATAACTTAGGCCATTAAAATTGCATTTCTGATGTGATACATTTCTTAAAGCCCTACGTCATTAGTTTGTCTTTTAAGCAAAAATTCATTTTTACTTTCTTTAAGACTGCATTAATTTTGAGGGAATTTTTAGGGGAAATTTTGAGAGACTTTGAGGAAAGGGAGAATAGTTTCTGAAAGTACAAAGATTGGCTCATCTATGAAATAGCATTTCCTCCAAAATTCTAGATTTTTCTCCTCCACCAATCTGCTCAGGTGGTATTCAGCATGTCTACTCTGACTGAAAAAGCTATCACCTGTGGAATTAAATATAAAGTTAATTCTACTTTTTGTCCCCTCGTGCTTTAGCTTTTCATTACACTTGACTACCACACGGGGAGAAAAGGAAACTAAAAGTTGGAGGCAGTTTAGAATAATGGAAAGTTCACAGAGTCAGAAAGAACCAGCTTGAAAGGATGATAACTTCCTAGCTGTGTTGTCTTGAGGAAATTACTTTATCTGTTTGGATTTCAGTTCCTTTACTTATAAAATTTGTAAGATAAAACTTTCTCTACCTCCTTTGTAAATTTCTTTAAGAATTACTTAAAACACATATTAAAGAGTTTTTTAAATGCTTTGCAAATTATCCCGCCTGTACAAAGCAAGTAGGTAATTTTGAGCAAGTTACTTCAACATTTTTTTCCCTAGGCCTTGGTTTCCTATTGACAAATTAGAGAATTAAAACTCCCTCATTTGACACAGATTCATTCTTCTGGTGGTCTACTTGCATATTTCTGACCTTTTCTTTAACTTTCAATTTGTGGATATTTTCTTGCAAGTTCAGATGGTCCAGGACTTGGAGAGAAATGGGGGACGTGAGAGGTGGTCCAAATGTCATGGTGAGTGCTGTGGCCTTTGTGTCTCATGGCATCTGGTAGGCATTTGTGTGCTTGGACATCCCTGCAAACACATTCTGAGCTCATATTCTTGGGCCACAACGCTTACATCCTAAATACCCATCACTTCCAAAGAAATGCCTTTGTCAGTAGCTTAACTTACTCTGGGGCAGATTTTTTCCACCAAAAGTAGCCAAGTGAAGTTCTGTTTTGCCTTTGCCTGTTGTGTTCTGTGAGAACTAATTCCAGTCTCTGACACAGGGATGCATATTTATGACATTTGGCTTCTTTGTTCAACAGATTTTTCCTTTCTGTGTTTATGAGAGTTAGCATTAAATATTAGTGCTCTGTCCTACTGGGTTCCTTTTGTTTAAAAGCATGTGTGTTCTTTGCACTTACTTTGGCCATTGTTATGAGGAGTTAAGATGTGAACAGGCACTGCTCCAGAGTTGCTTGACTGCTTTTATGTACTTTTATAAAAGGTTTCCAAATCAAGAGAATCATGTATTTGTTATTTCTGGGTCCATTAAATGCCCAAGTAATTAACACTAGCCATTTTACCACTAACGAAGCACGGAAACCACAATTTTTTTGTGATGTACAGTCATTTCAACGTCAGCTTACAGTTGCACAGGCCCATCTAATCGCCTGCATGACAATACAAAAAGACAGGCACCAAGACCGTATGACCAGGCATCCAAATGACTTACCTTGTTTAGAGATGCACATGCTCTGGCCAACCAATAATGTATTATTTTAAAGTTTTTGAGGTTGTGCAAAATAAACTCTTAAAACACAAATAATAACGGTTAAGGTCTGAAAAAGTGTCTAACCTATACCCTGTATTAACATCAACACAAAGAAAGTTACATTTTAGACATGTCTATAACATAATCAGAAAGTAAGATCTGACATTGCATATTCTTCTTTTGCAAATGCATTCCTTTCTAAAAAGCTGCAATTAATTACAAACTAGTTTTGATGCCGTTTTTGCTTTCCTTAAATATGGAGTGAATTCACCCCATAAACTAATGAACCAAAGTGGAGCCAAATAGAGACCAGCTGGCTGGATGGCTCAGTAATTTTATCCACATGATTGACTTTATGATCCTTGCACTGGAGTAACTAGTCTTTATTCTTGCAATCAGCACCAATGACAATTTGGGAAGGGATGGGGAATTATTAAAATCTGAAGAAAGAAGAGGCACTGTTTGTTTGAGGTGGAACAACACATGCCTCCACACACTTCTCTGGTATAATAGGTGCTGAATTCCAGGTCTCTCTGGCTTCCAAAGTAACATACTGATTAGTTGCCACAGAGACATATTAAGCAACCAATGCTCAAATAATCGTTACAGGTACTCCATTAACAGCATCTAACTGTGTGGCTTTTAACCATACAAATTGTTTTTTGACGGCTTGTAACCTTTTCAAACAGTTTCCTTTGGGCATTACACCACACTCAGATCTAATTTTAACTTTTGCTTTGTCTATAATTTATGAGTTTCTTTGGAGATGCATAATGTATTTGCAGAGAAAGGATACATTCAAATAAAAGCTAAAAACAAAATCAATTGCTGTTTTAATCCATGAAACCTTTGTTCACTGGAAGATCACTACAATAGGATGAAAAAGGACAAAGGGAAGGACCTAAATGATCTACAATTCCCATAGAAGGTGTTTTAACACAAGAAGATTTAACCTATTTAAACAGGATCATAGTTGGCCAGAAGTAGTGTATCAATACAAAAGTTTGTCTTAAGACCCATGAAATTTCACAACATACAAATAAAATAATTATAAAATGGCTTAATGTGGCTGTCAGTGAAGTGAAATATACAACACTCCTTCAGCAGAGAAAATCTCCAGGTTTGCAATTTCCAGATCCTGGAATATATCCTCTCCAGAAGGAGGAAGAGCATCATTCCAAAATCTGGCCCCAAAAATGGATTCTACTTAAAGAGCATACATAGATCACAAATTCTTGGCAATAAAGAAAACTTTAAAAATCATCTAGTCAGGCTCAAAAGGAAGCCTAGTGGCTGGCTTCATTCTCGACTTTCCTCTTTTCCTCATTCGCACGCCCAGACAATCAGCAAAACCAGCCTGCTCCATCACAGAATCCCCGGCCCTCCCCTGCCGCACTCTGGGCTCCTCAGCACCAGCTCCTCTCATCAGAGCTGCTGCCCTAGAGCCCTAATCCAGGGGACAGGAAACTCCAGCTACAGTCTGGTTTTGCTGCCTCTTTTTGTACATCCTAAAAGCTAAGAACAGTTTTTACATTTTACAATAATTATTAAAAAGTCAAAAGAATAATAATATTTCATGACATGTGAAATTGTATGACATTCATAGTCCAGTGTCCATCAGTAAAGTTTTATTGGAACACAGCCATGCTCATTCTTTCATGCGTTGCGTATGGCAGCCTTTGCTTTAGAAGACCAGAGCTGAGCAGTTGAGAGAATCTCAAAGTATGGTCCACGAAGCTGAAGATATTTGCTACCTGGGCCTTTACAGAAACTGTTGGCGACCTCTGTCTAACTGGTCCTGCATAACCACGTTTTCTCTGCCGCTGTCAGTTCTTTACACAGCAACCAGTGATGCTTCTAAAACAAGTCAACTTCTGTCACTTCCGGCTTAAAACTCCCCCATGCCATGCTGTCCAATGACAGCCTCTAGCCACATGTGCCCATGGAACCCTTGAAAAAAGTATCTAGTGCAACCGATGAGCTGAATTTTTAGTTTTTATTTCATTTCAATTAATTTAAATTTTAGAATTGATAATTCAATTATTGGAGAGTATTTAAGTATATCTGGAACAACTTGGATATGTGACTCTACTACTTCAATGGTAAATTTTATGAAATCTCAATGCAGATCAAGTATTTCCAATGAAAATTTGGCCTCCAAATTGAGATGTGCTAAAAATGTAAAATCCACACTGGATTTCAGACTTAATCCAAAAAAAACAGTATGTAAAATATCTCATTAATAATTTTAATAGTGATTACATCTCAAAATTATAATTTTTTTCTGGAAAACAGCATTTGGACTGGATACTACAAGATTAAATTTTAAAAAAGGTACTCTTGTTAATAAATTTGTTTTTCATGGGTTAGCAATTATGAAATTATGTGTATGCTAACATTGAACAAATAAGTATATTGTGAATGAAAGAATGTTAATTTTTATATATTCAGTTAAATAACACACATTAAATTTAATTTATTTGTTTCTTTTTACTTTTTTAATGTGGCTACTAGACAATTTTAAATTACATATATGGCTTGCGTTATGTTTCTACTGGACAGCAAATATTGATTTAATGGATTTGAATGGCAACAAGAATAAATTCAAACTCCTTACAATTGCAACAAGGTCTTCCATGCCCCTGCCCGCCTCTTTAATCACATTTCTTATCACTCTCTTCACACTGGCATTTTGCCAGGGCCTCAAAGACACTAACCTAATTTTTGCCTTAGAGTCTTTCTTTGCACCCACTCTGCCTTCTCCTTGGAAACTGCTGCCCTACATCATAGCTCGTTCTCATCACTGGTATAACTTAAATGTCAACCTCCTCATAGAGGCATTCCCCAATGCACCCCCAGTCACTTTTTAGCACTCCACCCACGTTTCTTCTCTCCATAGCTATTATCAGTATCCGGAATTTTCTTCCCTATTAATTTGCAGGTCTATTGAACGTCTCCATTCCCAGCATACTCCCCACTCCAACACACAAACAGCAGGAATCTTGTCACTTTTGTTTACTGCCATAGCCCTAGCACTTAAAACAATGCCTAGTGCTCAATAAATATTTCAATGAATGTCGCTTCACTTTACAGATATGAAAAACAAAGACACAGAGCAGTTAAAAGACCTACTGATGGAGCTCAGAATGAAATACAGGTCTGCTACGTCCAGCCCAATGCTTTTGAGGAGATCTATGGATGAGCATCTCTCCTGGTCAGGACCATAGAAACCTTCTGCCTGGCTGTGTGAAGCTGTCGTGATGCCAGCTTCAAAAGCGAAAGGTCAGGTAACCCAACCGTTTAATTTACCCATGGGCACCTAAAAACTTCTCACTAGCTTCATCTGCTCTCTGAATTCCTTGCCAGATTGTTAGCAGCTTTTGAGATCGCTTCTCAGATGACTTTTTCCTCTGGGCATAGAAAATAATCACCAAAATCAAAGAAGGAAATCAATGGCATTTAGCCTCTCTCTTTCACCAAAGTGATAGTCACAAAACAGAAAGAACTAGGTCAGAGGGATGGAAAAGGGACCAATTAAATAGTCTGAAGTAGCGGCACAACCACTGCTAGCAAAGACGGGCAGAAAAATAAACACTAGGGGTCAGGATGCCCTTCCTCTTTTATCTTTTTCATTTTTCTCTTTCATTAATTAACATTCAAACTACGCTCATGTTCCTGCAAATTAAGCAACAGCCCAAAGGGTGATATTTGAAGGCAACTAGAAAAAAAATTAAACATTTCATTCCTCAGTTAAAGTCTAAAATGTCAGCCTTTGTAACACCATATATTTTTAGGTTTTAATCCTTCGTTAAAATTCAGATATCTCTGACAGAGACCTTGGTATCTTAATTTAATAGAAAAGTGTTAGGAAAAAAGCATTGGGGGCACATGTTTGCCTTGCAGTTGAGCTTGTGGGTAGACATACTATGGTGCACATACTGTATTCAAAGGTAATAAATGTCCCAATAAAAGTCTTTTATTTAAATGCTCCTTTACTACCAGCTAAGGAACTCAGATTTCTCTCCTCTTGCAGAATTTTTTCACTCATCAGTGGGGAAGGATTTTTTTTTTCTTTGACCTTCAGGTGCATTTAACAAGAGTCTTTTGAGAATATGTCATGTGAATTGTCCTATCAGGTATGTTTAGTAACATTAAAGGAGGCTTAGAGTTGTAAGTGGATGTGGCAAAATACAGCTGTCGGCGAGCACACCATTGTGGCTAAAGTGGAGGCTTTATTGGATGTCAAAGAGGAGAGCTACATAGGACGTATAACCGAACGGGTGTGGGGAGCAGACTTTAAATGTCAGGTTGAGGTGCTGGAACTTTATTCTGTCAGTAACACGAAACTCCTAGAAATTTTATTACATGAATAAAATATTGTCATTCATTGCATAAAATGACATATTTAGGAGAATATTAATGACTAGCATTTATAGAGCACTGTGGGCTAGATACTGTTTCTAAGCACTTCACATGCTTATATGTCGTTTAATCCCCACAATTACCCTATAAAGTAGGTGGAACCTTTATTATTCCTATTTTACAGATGAGGAAAATGAGAGAGACATTAAATAGCTTGCCCTCTGCTGCGTAGCTAGTGTGTGGCAAAGCCAGGATTCAAACCTAGGCCGTCTGCCTCCGGAGAGAGCTCTTAAGAACGACTGAGCACCGTGGCAGAGTGGCCAGAGGACCCGAACACAGGCAGAGTTGCTGCTAGCCTACACAGACCTCTGTACAAAGTCGGAAAAGATGCTGCCTCTGAGTGAGCTCAGCAAAAGTGCATGGTATCTTTGGATTGCACGCTATCTTTGTGTGTGTTTTAAAATGTAACTCTTCCTTGGGGCAGACACAATCCCATGCACTGATCCGTGGCTTGTGGAGCAATAAGACTAGGCTCTAGCCTCATTTACCCTCAACATACAGACTGTTGACTATTTGATTTTCAATTAAATTGCTGAAATATATTAAACCTTTGTGTCCCCATACCATCAGTAAAGTCAGTTCTACACCATAAAGCCTTGTTTCAAAGATGAATTTTTGTGAGCATGAGTGTGCACGTGTGTGTGCTCGAGTGCATGTGTGTGTGCTCGAGTGCATGTGCACACAGGCATGCAGAGCAAAGAAAGAGACCAAGTTTACATGTGGGTTGATGCCAGAACAAGATTAAACAACACAAAGGCTTGTAGTTGATAACATGAATCCCCTATGAAATCTCTCTGGAATTAACAAAAATCTCCATCAAAGATAAAATGTCATCAAAGGTCATCAGAAATTCAAACTCGTCTTACCTAGGTCTTAAGACAGAGGAAGCTCTCAGCTAGAATCTCAGTCACAGTACTAATAATTTCGATTAGGGTGAAGGGGTGATTCAAAAGAGTTTCATGGAGTAAATTACATTAGACTATAGTAGGATTCGCCTACTAACATAGATGAACTCATTTAAATACATATAAACTGTATAGATAAATCCACGTGCTTTTCTGAAATGGTGTAACACACACCTTGAGAAGTGCTCACATTAGCACTGCTCTTCTATCCCTGCCAAATTCGCGGGCTCGTTCCTACCTGTGCACTCAGTCTAGCTTGCCTCTTGTCCCAACCCTAGTGAAGAAGTGCATGAAAATTGCCTGCCTCCGAAGATCGAGTTCAAGAACAAGTCAGGCACAGCCACAAAGCCCACTGCTTAGTCGATCCCCAGCCCCTTCTCTTGACCAAGCATTCTAAATCCATTGCCCAGTACTTCCGTGTCCAGCATCTCAGGACCTTCTCCTGTTCCTCTGGAACCTCCTGCTAGATCTCCGGTACAAGCAGCCCTGCCTGCCTGGATGACACAGTGGTAAGGACCACCGGGTACTTATTCTTTCCTAATTACTTGAAATTTCACTTATAAATCTGGTCAGAGAAATCGGAATCTACCCTCTTTATAATCTTTGGTTTTATCTAAATTCTTTAACTCTGAGTCCTAAAAGTCATTTCCCATCTAAAATTTTCTGCTTTCTCTAAAACTCTAGACTTTAAACAGAAATAGTTACCTAGATTTCACCTGTGGTTAGATCATAAATGGGCTAAAATTTGAAATTAAAGTATGTCCCAAATAATTCATTCCTTACAATATGGATGTACCAGATTCCTGGAGTCTCTTAAGAATCCTAAATTCAAGTTGATTGTGTCATTGTGTCCAGACAAGAAAGCCACAAAGTTTTAAAGAACAGCAGGTTATTAACCTTAGGAAGTTCACGTATGGACTTCAGATCTGTAAGTTCTCTGACATAGTATAGACAAAAGTGTGTGTGTTGTGTGTGTGTGTGTGTGTGTGTGTACATTTTTCTGAGGAGAGAGCCCATAGATTTCAACAAAATTTCAAAGGAGTTAGTGAGCACAAAATGTTCAGGCACGTTGCCTTGTCCATCAACCATACTCCCTCCAGATAGTGCCCTAGTGTATATTTTTGCCTATATGGAAAAGCTAAAATACTTGGCAAGTATGATGTTTGCTGTCTTTCTCATTATTTTTTAATTTGTAACACTAAAAAATACTTGAAAGGATTAACATATTCCAAATCACCATGAATGATAGTCCTGACACGTTTACCTAAATATGACTTTGAAACATTCAAAAATTATTTCTTTTTGTAAATGCACCTTTAAAAGTCTGGTATTATTAATCTATTGATGAAGCAGCCATAACATAAATACTTATATATATATATATATTAATACCCCTAATGGACTGATTACTTAAAAATTGAAAAAAATTTAAAATGGCCATGCCTTTATATAATCTTATTGTTTTACATTAGATTCCATTCCTAAACTACACAGTGGGACCTTGTTACAGTGTGAGAACAGCAAGACAGAACCATCCTCTGCAACATGGGCTAATCCTAGCAGGTTTTTACACTGTGCATTTGGTATGTCTGAGTCCAGATGATAAAATGCTATTACATAACAGGTCTCCCTTACCATGATATCAAAAAGTCCTCCTATTCCCTCAAAAAAAATTCATTCTGTTTAGATAATGTCAATATCTTAAGCACACATAGAAGTACTATTTATTCTGTTAAATTGGAAAGGTTATTGGTCATGCAAACCCAGTCAAATCCCGACTCATATCTGATCTCACTAGTCCACTGGGGTTACCTGAATCACATTCAATCAGAACAAATACAAGCTTTTTGACAGCAAAACTATTCCTCAACCAATACTACATAATTGAGTCTTTTTCCACTAAGGTCAATTGGGTTAGGATATTAATTGTCAAATCTTCTGAGAAGTTTCTCTCTCTCTCTCTCTCTCTCTCTCTCTCTCTCTCTCTCTCTCTCTCTCTCTCTCAGGGCTTCACTCTGACTCCTCTTTTTCCTGTCTTTTCCAACTTTAAGGAACCTTTGGTTACATTGGGTCTATCTGGGTAATACAGAATAATCTTCTTATTTTAAGATCAGCTGATTAATAACCTTAATTCCATTTCCAACTTTAAGTCTTTTTCACCACTTAAGGTAACATATTAACAGGTTGTGGGATTACAGACCTAGACATCCTTGGGGACCATAATTCTGCCTGCCACACCTCTTGAAGCCTACTCATATATTCTGATTTGTTCTTTCAAAGGAGATATAAAAATTTTGCTTAAGCCACATCCCCTAAAAGAACTATATGCTTCTTCACCTCAAACATGATATCTTATATAAAGAGATGTAATTATTTCATTTTCAACCTGATTTTTTATTTCAGAGTATTTCAGAATCATAAAGTAGCTTTGGAGAAAAAAGGGAAACTGATGATTTAGAAGCACAGTTAGGTAGATTTTCATTAAAAATAAGGCAGACCTAAAGAATATTTCCAAATGTATGAGACCCAAAAGAGCAAATCAATCTGTTGTAACCTTTCTTTGCTCCTAAACAAATGCATTGGTATTGTGAGGACAAGGATAGTCATGGTTATTATGGCTTGTATCACATGGCTATGGTGTATATATATGCACATGACAAGTATGTGCAGACCCAGGTTGGAAGATGTGTTTAGCACCTACTTTCTTTTAGGTACATAGGCAATCTTTCTGAATATTATTTCAGACAGGGACATTATTTACAGAAGTTTTGCTCTTACCAATTACAGGAAGTCACTCAATAAGAGCATTTTTGCTCAAATACACAGGCCAAGTAAATGTGCTTCAGTTTCTATGAAAGTACCTCACCTAACAAAGCAGAGACTATACAAGCAGAAAGTCTGCAAAGGAAAGGCCTCTTAAGGGAATACAATTGCCCCATGAACTATCTTCCCATTATATAATACTCACAGGTATATTCTGTTGGTAACAAAAATTTGGCTCTTCAGTATAATAAAATTATACCTAAGCATGCAGCAAATCTTTTAAAATCACATATTTAAAGAAAAAGTTATACTAAATAATTTCCATTAAACATTAATACCAACACTCAAGCATCAACCACAACAATTTGCTACACTAAAAATAAGGAAATCAAAATGCTGAAAGTGGAAAATATAGTCCTGAATCCTTGGCCACATTATCCATCTGCTTCATCTGTGTTTCCATTAAAGAGAGAGGGTTCCCTAAAGATTTATGAATTTCTAAATTTTACACAAACCTCAAACCACCTTAATGTTATACCTTTATGTCTGTGGTCTTTTACATTTTTAAAAAATTTTTCTAGTCACTAAGTTTAAGAACCACTTTCCTGATGCATTCATCTGCCAATATCCATATAGTTAGTATGGGACGACTCCCTTCTTAACACACTTAATTAAATGCATACACACACACACATGCACACAGGCACCGTAACTCCCTTCAGGTCTTGCCTTGCAGAAGAAAGAAAGAACACATGGCCTGGAATGAACTGATACTGGAATTATAAATTATTGAGACAGAATCATTGACATTCAAAATGCTCCACTCTCTGACTTACTGACTAAACTCCTAGAGGGTTCTAAGTGAGAGACAACATTGAGGTTCTTTTTTCTTTTTTTCAATAAATAATTAATTCTCTAGAGAGCTATATAGACTTTCATCTACATATATTTCCATTAATGTAATTGTTTGAGCCTATATAGGTATGATATTTTTTAACAAAAGTAAAATTTTAATTATTTGTGAGGACTTTCAATCCCCAGAAAACTTAAAGAACCATTACTGTAACCGCATTTCAGATAATTTTTTAATGTGCATAATGACTTCAATAATGGAAGCTTACTCCAAAGTCTGATGAATTGTTCCCTTGTTGATTTTGCCATTCCCACAAACCTGTTGATTTATTTATTTGACTGAGATATTAGCTTAATAGCATGTCTTTGTTAAGGATTTTGATCACATCCAAAGGGTGTGAGTTAAGTTTGGAAAGTGCTGATTGTTCACTTGTAGGAGAAGTTTGATTGGGTGTTTGGGCATCCCAACCACAATACAAAGGAAAGATATTTCCCAGAGAGTTTAAGTAACCGCAAATTCTATCTGTTCTATGTTCTTCCTTAGAGTAAATCATTCATTATAAGGTTGATCAGATTCATTGGGTATTAGCACTGTTCTTTTTCCATGTTGCCCTCCTAATGAGAAAGTGTCATTTGCAGCAACATAACATAAACTGAGGGGTTGTTTTCCTGATAGCTAGGTTGAATTTTTCCTTAGCCTGACACACTTTCTAGCATAATTCTCTTTGCAAACAAGTGATATTTTCAAAAGAGCTAGCCATAGATGTAGATAGGATCCTAGAAGAGAGTGAGGCTAATTAGCTTGCATGAGAATTCATATCAAAAAGCATTTTGATTAAGCTCAGAGGATGAAAACTCTTTAACATAAAGGATATACTTCACCCAAGCTAAAAGTGAAAACTGGCTTTGGGTCACTTTTCTCAAGAATATGGAAGTAAGAACCAATCTCAACAGAGTAAAAGTTATTTTTCTTACTCAGAGCCCTGCAGTGATGCATTTGTGGCTGGCTTGAAAGCCAGGAACAGACTACTGATACAATATTTCTCACACACACACATACACACACAGGAAAGAATACCTGCCCGAGGCAGTGTCGTGATCACCACACAAACCACGTGTGAGCAGATACACACCTTGGAAACAGAACACAATCTATCCAAAGAAATACTCCAATTCAAATGGCCTCATGGAAAATGTAGAATACAGTTGAATCTTAAATTAATTTTACAAGATTCACAAACTTATAGCTCAATCTCTACCCTGCCCCTTTCTCCAAAAACATGATTTTAAATGAAATTTCAGTTTGGATTTTAATATTCCTTCTAATAGACTTTTCCCTAATGAAATTTAAATGATTAAAAGCACACAGACCCACAGTCATTAGCCCTCACCCTTTGGTGGCATTTTGTGTTACCAGTTTATTTATTTTTCTAAAATGAATGGAGTAGAGACATACCATCTGATTTTCTCTTTGCCTTTAAAAAAATTAATACATTTTTGTCACACATAAAATAAATGCTGATCTTGGGATATGCAGCTATTAGAAAACTACACATCAACTAAACTAAAAGATTCACAGAAAGGAAAGTGATGGGAGAAAACTTTTTCCTAGATCTGTCTTTAGTACTTCCACTAACTAATTTAATTGAAAAGAAAAACTTAATCATAACCAGCCAGAGGAAAAAAGTTTTATTGTAAATTAAGTATACAATTATTTCAAAATTGTACAGAACTTGCAATCTTTAATTTAAAGTTTTACCCAGAGACAGTTTTAACTCTGAACATCTGCAATATTGGTCTCTCATTTCATTTTGTTAATTTATCCATTTCTTTTATCGTCCACAGGAAATTTCTATTCTTCCTTTGCACATACTGACTCAAATATAATTGTTACCCTTTCCATAATCTCACATAAATAAATAATAAAAACCTCATCTGCAAACCTATTTAATTGCAACTAAAAGAAGACTGTGGGGAAGAAAAACCCTAAAGCATATATACATAATGGAAAAGATACTATAAATCTAAAGCAAATTAATAATACTAAAATGTTTATCTTTTACAACTAATGCATTTTACTAAATTGAGGACATATCAAAGTATACGGTATTACCTAAAAGGAAGTAAAATATTCTGATATATGGTGCACACGTTTCTAAAACATATTTTTCAAAGGAGGAGCAACATGGCTGACCAGACACATCCACTGCCAGAGTGTCTCAGTAAAAAGGAGAAGTTTTAGATAAAAGAGAAAAAATGAAAAAACAGACAAACAGAGATCAGGTGTGGATCTGAGGGAAGGGTGCCAGAACCTTCAGAAGACTTCATGGGAAGAAGTTGCAGAGCAGAAAAGGAAGGAGCAAGGTATCAGCAGAGATCAACCCCCAGAGAGGCTTAGAGTCCAGTGAGAGGAGTAGGTGGAGCAGTTTGATTCTCCCTCCCTCGTATCTCTGACAGAGAGTTGGTGGGTTCTGAAGCTGCTGGAGAGACTTTCTCCCACACAAACCCAGAGGCTGCTGCTGTCAGTGAGCTGGGAGCTTCTTGTGGACAGGGAACCAGGCTCCCAGCACCCCAGAGGCACTTCCCATCCACACAGACCTTAGCCAGGATGGCAGGCGCCATCTTGTTTCTCTCACTTCATGCACTTTTGTGCTCCCCAGGGGGCTTCAACTCCCCAGGTTTCATCTTGCCTGCTCCCACACAGATGTTTCCCAACTCTGGCCCAGAATGCAGGAGCCACAGGGGTCCAGTGGATCCCGGGCAATATTAATGACTCCAGTGCCTGGACATACTGGGCAGACAACCTTCCCGAGTGAGGGATGGTCACCACCAGAGTGCTAGCTTCCCTCCATTCAGGCTGTTTTTCTCCCCTTCCCCTCTCCCACCCACAGCTGTAAAGGGATGCAATTGAGCCATCACACTGAGGCTTCCACAGAGAGTGGGGCTCAGATCTTTCTTCTTGAGGTCCTGCAGTGGATTGAGGGGTGCTCAGACTGTGAACTCCCTGCCCGTCAGGTCTCCCTGGTGCCTGGAGACTCCATCAGTGTGGGGCACACCATGAAGCAAAGGGACATTGAACCTGCTTGGGCACCCTGTGGGCAATTCAGGACCAGCATGCATTTCCCTGGCTTGGTTAGGGATTGATTTTCAGGATGGCCTGCAGGCCAGATCCCTACCCACAAGGATCTCGATCACATTGCTTGGGAGCAAGGAGACGAGATTTGTGAATTGGTCTCAGGAGGAAGGGAGCCCACATGGGCAGATCAGGAAGGAGAGGGCAGTTTGGGTCCAAGCTACAGCATGCTCGTGGGGCACCCCTTCCCCCACAGGAGGGCTGCACTCTCAGCTCAGGCCAGGATCATGAGCAAGAAAACTCCCAGCCCACATCACAGTCAGGGGAACCTGACTGGCTCGCGCTCCCACTTGCCAGCATACAGCAGGCAGGGGGAATCTTGAAGCAGGGGAGTGCAGGGAGGAGCAAGTCCTGCTCCAGACTGCCAGACTGTGACTCTCAGACATCCCCTCCCCAACAAACAGACTTTCTAGCTGGGTGGGGCCTCATCAGCCCCTCCCTGGTGGCTTTACACAAAAGCTGGGAGCAGACTTTTGACCCTTGCTGAAACAGATACCTTGCAGCTACTGTGGAGCCTGAGTGCAAACTGACCCAACCCGGCCCCACTCAGCTGCATTCTGCCACTTGCCTATGCTGCGACAGAGAATAAGGACTCACCTGAAGTTCCAGGGCCCCATCCACCAATGGGGCATTTGAGTGCTTCTCCTGAGAGACTAGAGCCAATCACAGTACCCAAAAACAACATTGCAGCTTGTTTCTTTGGCAAACACCACCTACTGACAAGCAGGTCAATTTGCATGCCCTTTACAGCATTTACTGACTCAATCACACAGGATGTGGTTGATTTTCACCCACTAGCACCACCTACCTGTCTCAGAGATGAAATGGCATACCATGACAACTCACACTGTTAAGAAGACCATTAGGCTGGGGAAAGAGAAAGAATTTTAAAAACCTCCATCTTCCCTCATCAAAGAAAGGCAGGGAATCTGCCCACTCACATAGCTTACGACTCCTATGGCCTACAAACAACTAGCAACTGAGAAAACCACCACTCCAAGGATATCTATAACCAAGGTATACACCCCGAACCTAGACAGCCATCAAAGCACCCACAAGCAAAGCCAAAGGTTCTTACCCGACATATGTTACTAACACACTCATACGAGTGAGGCAAGGGAAAAAGACCTATCTATACAAAAGAAAATTCAAAAATAAGAGGCAAGAGCTGCTCTAGATGAGAAGAAATCAGCAAAAGAATTCCAGATGTATGAAGAATCAAAGCTAAAGGACACCCCCAAAAGGGAACACCAGCTCTCTAGCAATGGATACCAACCAAAATTAGCATATTGAAATGACAGATAAAGAATTCCAAATATGAATTATAAGTAAACTCAATGAAATACAAGAGAAAATGGAAAACCAACACAAAAGAAACAACAAAAGAAATTCAGGAAATGAATGAAAAATTCATTAAAGTAAACAAATTATTTAAAAAAAATAAAATAGAACTTCAGAAAGTGAAAAATTCATTCAAGGAAATACAAAACACAGCAGAAAGTCTTAAGAATATACTAGACTAAAAAAAAAAAAGAATATACTAGACTAGGCAGAAGAAAGAATCTCAAGAGTTTGAAGACAACACCTTCGAATTAAACAAGTCAGTCCAAAATAAAGAATAGAGAATTAAGAGGAAGTTAGAAAGCCTACAAGAAATATGGGATTATGTAAAGAGGCCAAACTTAAGAACTATAGGCATCCCTGAGGGTGAAGAAGAAATCACACAAGGGTTGGCAAATCTATTTGTGGGAATAATTGAGGAAAACTTCCCTGGTCTTTCTGGAAATTTAGATATCCAGGTACAAGAAGCTCAACGAACACTTGGGAGATTCATCGCAAAGAGGCAATCACTACAACACATAGCCATCAGACTACCCAAAGTTAACATGAAGGAGGAACTCCTGCAAGCTGTAAGTCAAAAACATTGGGTAACTTACAAAGGAAAACCCATCAGGCTAACTGCAGACTTCTTAACTGAGACCTTATAAGCCAGGAGGGATTAGGGCCCCATCTTCAGTCTTCCTAAACAGAATAATGGCCAGCCTAGAATTTTGTATGTTGTATCCTGCAAAACTAAATTTCTTATATGAGGGAGAAATAAAGACTTTTTAAGCAAACACTGAAGGAATTTGTCAAGACCAGTCCTTCCCTGCAGGAAGTACTCATATCTGCATTGTACATCAATCAGCACAATAGGAACTCACCAGTGTAAAATCACCCAAAAGCTAAAGTTCAGAGACCATATAAAATAATGTCTATAGTAACCAAAACAGCATGGTACTAGCACAAAAATAGAGACTTGGACCAATGGAACAGAACAGAGAATCCAGATATAAAACCAACCACATATTGCCATCTGATCTTTGAAAAAGTAGACAGCAATATACACTGGGGGAAAAAATCCCCATTCAATATGGTGCTGGGAAAATTAAATAGCTACATGTAGAAGATTGAAACAGTATCCGTATCTCAAAAATTAATTGAAGATGGATAACAGACTTAAATTTAAGACGTGAAATCATAAGATATTCTAGAAGAAAATGTTGGAGAAACTCTTCTAAATATCAACCTAGGCAAACAATTTATGAAGAACACCAGGGGAATCACAGCAACAACAAAAATAAATAAATGGGACTTGATGAAATTAAAAAGTTTCTGCACAGCCAAGGAAACAATCAACACAGCAAATAGACAATCTACAGAATGGGCAAAAATATTCATATGCTGTAGATCCAATAAAGGGCTAATAATCAGAATCTACAAAGAACTCAAGCAAATTAGCAAAAAAAAGATCAAACGACCCCATTAAAAAGTGGGCAAAAACATAAACAGAAGCTTTTCAATAGGAGACAGACTAATGGCCTTTAAATATATGAAAAAATGCTTAATATCTCTAATCATCAGAGAAATGAAAACCAAAACCATAATGAGATATCACCTAATCCTAGTGAGAATGGTTTTTATCAAAAAGCCCAAAACAATAGATGCTGGCGTGAATGCACAGAGAAAGGAACACTTATATACTGTGGGTGGGACTGCAAACTAGTGCAACCCCTATGGAAAAGAGTATGGAGATTCCTCAAAGAACTAAAAGTAGACCTACCATTTGATCCAGCAATCCCACTATCAGGTATTTACCCAAAGGAAAAAAAGTCATTTTATCAAAAAGACACTTGTACTAGAATGTTTATTGCAGCACAATTCACAATTGCAAAGATGGGGAATCAACCCAAGTGCCCATCAATTCATGAGTGGATTAATAAAATGTGGTATATGTACAACATGGTGTACTATTCAGCCATATAAAAATGAATTAACACTTTTTGAAACAATCTGAATGGAAAAGGAAACCATCTTTCTAAGTGAAGTGTCACAAGAATGGAAAAAAAACACCACATGTATTCACTATTATATTGGAACTAACCGATTGGCACTCAAGTGCACAAATGGAAGTAAAACTCAACAGAAATCATGAAGCTGGGAGAGGGATGAGGGGATGGGTGAAATCATACCTAATGGGCACAATGTAACTATCTGGGTGATGGGCACAGTTATAACTTTGACTCAAGCAATACAAAAGAAATCCATGTAACCAAGACATTTGTACTCCCATAATATTCTGAAATTAAAAAAAAATAGCAATAAAAAAAGAATGCAACTACAAAACTTGATTAAGGAAGAGAAAAAGTATAAGCATAGTTATTACAAAAGTAAATAACATCTGAATTCAAACATGAAAATTTCTGGGGAAGAGAGATTTATTGCCTAGCTAAATAGTTATAATATCAATCAGTTTTTTAACATTTTATATATTTCTTTAAATGGCATGAAACATTTCCATGGAACTCAGACTGAGTTTTTACTTATAATAAAATTCACATTCCCTATTTTTTTACAAAAACACTTATTTCTCAAAGAAATTCATGAAAATAAATGTTTAATTTTTCTTGGAGTACACTGTAACCCAAGTTTCTTCACAAAAGAAATCTGACATACTTTCAGAATGGAAATCAAGAGCTTTTGTTTATTCCAGTTCTCCTCTAACCATAGAAAATATGAAGCATTGACTGAATTGTTATAGTATTATTCCCTGGGAAAAAAAAGAAAAAAGAGGGAAATTACACTCAAGCAAGGCAAGAACAATCACACATTTCAGAGATTTTCTGTGACTGAGGCTTACAAAGTGGCAGTTAAGTGAGTTTATAGGTGACTTTCCTCTTGATGCCTCTGTAGGACAACAAACTCTTTCTAGCAACACGAGTGAAAACAACATCATCACTCCTCTTCATAGACTCTCTTCAAGGGACTGCTGAGAGGCCAGACTCCAGTGTAGCTCAGTAGTTCTGCAATGCAAATGTCCTGGGCACACTCCCTAGCGATTCATATTCAATATAACTAGATTGAAGGCCCAGTAATCTGAATTTTTTAAGTACTCCAAGTGATTCTGGTCAACCGGGCTTGGAAACCATTGACAATGGTAGATGAATACTACTCCATTTATTGGCAAACCAGCCATGTTTAGGTTGATACAAATCGATTATGTCCACTCCTGCAAACTCTGTCTTTGGTACCTTTCAGTTGATAAGATTTTAATATGTATTGCCTACTTATAATCATGTCTTTAGTAAAAAAATATGTTATGAAGTTAACAAAAACAGAATTCAGATGTTCCATGATATTCTCCAGATTTCAATATAGCATTCACTTACATTTGCTAAAGAGAACTTTTTAACTCCTAAATTTTCTCACTTTTAAAAGGCCACTTTATAAAAATGAATAGCATGGATCTCATCTTAGTGACACCATTCTGCCCCATCAGACACCCCATACTCCCTCACGTTCTCCAAAGTTTTATCTGGGCTCTGGCAATTAACCTAAACTTTTCCTATTGGCTTGTCCAACTTGAATGGTCCATGTCCAGAGATTATGAAAACATTTTATATGATATTACCTAACATTTGGCCTGATGAATTTGACCATGCCAACCTAAAATCAAATCTCAAATTGAAAAGTAAACAAAATGCTACCTAATTATCCAACAAAGTTGGGTATACCACGCATCTAATTGATGTAGTAGAAATAACTTAGTTGGCAGAGTTAGGTTAACACAGGAATGAATCCCTGCTCTCCTGTTGTATATCTCTCATGCCACTCTTGGCAGGTTTCTTAAATTTCTAAACTGAAATTTCTTTATCTGCATAATAGGAATTATGTGTCAACCTGATAGTGTTATTTCAAAGATTAAATGGGCTGATATATGGAAACTTCTGTGGTCATAATAAATGTTCAACAATTATGAACAGGACAGGTTTGATCTCAGGGAGACCCGGGCTTTTATTCTAGCTCTGCCTTTAAACAACTTGTAGCTTTGGGAAATTTCTTAAATGTTCTATGTCTCAATTTCCTCACCTACAAAATGGACATAGTAATTGTACCTACTCCCTTCAGTGATTGCAGTGAGTGATGCATGTAGAGCATTTCAAGCATTACCTGAATGTGTTCACACTTAGTAGGCATCATTCAACGGAAGCTATTTATTACTTTCCTTCCCAACTTACATTCTGAAGATTCAGGAGGAAGTTGTTCAGGTTTGCAGAGAAAGAGAAGACCTCAATCCTTCTATCACAGATGAGGACTTTGAAGCAGAAGAAGTTAGGTGACTTGCTTAAGGTCACAGAGCTAGTTATTGACAGAGCTTGGTCTCTGCCTATATGGCAATATTTCTCTGACATCCTCAAGAGAGATGAATGGTATTTGTGATGAACCCAAATCACTGAGAAAACTATTATTTAACTATCCTCAAGGCTAGGGAATATGTCTTGATTGTTGATTAAAATAAAAGCAACCAGATCAATTGTTTGTTATAAAATGCTACAATCAAAATGCACCAACAGAAATAACTCTATGGCTCTTCATTGCAGAGTAAAAGCCAAAGAACAACTAAATCGGGTTAAGAATCAGAAAGAGGTATTATGACTTTTTTTTTCTCCAAATGGATATGAACATGGACTCTCTGGAACTCCCTGTTCATTTTTGGGTTATTGGCTACATCTAAACAGAAAACAACTCTCCTTGCCTACCAACAACTGGAAAAAAAATCCCCAGGGATACAATGAGCCCTCTAAGGGAAACTGATGACAGAGGTACAGTGAAGAGCTATTTTCTATGTTCCGAGGTGGGTCAAAAAAAAAAAAAAAACGAAAAAAACACAACCTGTACATAAAACTTGAAAAAAGGGCAATGCATATTCTGGAGTCCCTTTGGACTTCTTCTTTCACTAACAGAGGGTTGCAGCCTAAGTGGTTTCTGGCCACAGTGGAAAGCAACAAAAGGCTACATGGCTGATTTTTCTTAAATGAAAAAGGAGAAGTTTATGTGATTTGAATTGCATGGTCCAGATGGTGTTTTCCATCCTTCATGCTATTTCAGTTGTGGCCACATCTTGCCTATGGCTTTTGTGGCAGGACACACTCACCAGTCAGCAATTTCACCACTGCTTGGGTCCAAATGAGCTATGGAGAAAGAAATTAGGGTGACTGGAGAGGCCACAGCTGGGAGAGATCAGCCACACTCGACAGGCCTTCCTCCACATAAACAGAGCAGACGAGGGAAGGGGGGTGTGGAGAAACAAATACTGAGGTTTAGAGGTTAGTACTTGGGGCCTGCAAAGCACACCTAACCGCATGACGTGCGCCTACAGATTCTCGCCCAATTGCTGAAAATTCCTGAGTGTCTCTGAAAAGGGGGCTATTAAATTTCTCACCCAAAACATTCAAACGCTTTCGGATACCACAAAATAATTTTTTTATTCCCTTAAACTGTTCCTTAAATACCTTACTGAAAGGAGAGAATCATTGAATGTTTATTCTCATGTAGGAAAGTGTCTCCTTTAATAATGGACTATGTTAACTGGGTTTCGAGTCCCTGCTCTGGTTTTAAATCTCTCTCTTCACTGCAACTTCTAGGATTCGAAATTCACATGGACCATGATCCCACGCTGTTTATTAGAAGAAACATTAAAGAATGTAACATGTCTTTCATAGCATATCGCACTTGCACCTGAACTGTAAAAGGAAACTAATGCCTTTAGCAATGAATTACAGCTTTTAAAGTACCACTTTCCTTGTATAATACTGCAATAAAGAAAGAAAACATCCAAATGAGATATCAGTATTTTTTCTAAAGAGTAGAGGAAATTTTTTTAACTCCATAGTTGTGGTTTATGTTCATCCACCTGCTATTGAAACACTAAGTTGTTATTTTTTTCTTTTGCCAAAAGTGACGTGTCATACTTTCATTTCTCCTTCTCTTTCTTCTGTGCCGTGAAGCACGCATGCCAACTCGGCCTCCACCTAGAAGGAACGAACTGTGAATAAGAAAATCTTCACCACTATTCCACCAGCCCACAGAGCTTCTGTGGTATGTGACCTAATTGGGTCCTCCCCAGGAAAGAATGAAAAATCTAAATTGTGGACTGCATCAATAACAAAGGCAAATTTAAGTAAGCTCTGAGCAGTGTTCACAGTGGCTGCTTTAGAATATATAGTTCTTGAAAATACTGGGCATAGCTTCTAAAACCCAGTTAATTACAGGTTTCACTTTTCAATTGAATGCTATTAAAATGACAGGAAACAAATAAGAAAAGGAAAGAAAGTCACTCTCATATGCTTCTAGTAGGAATATGTTGACTTTTTTGAAGAAAAAAATGTATTGAGAGATTTAAAGTTGCTCCTACCTTTGGAACTAGTAATTCTATGTCTAGGAATTTATTTTAAATGAGAGATCAAGCAAAGATTTCTGCAGTTTTTTTCATAGAATGGTGATACATAAGAAACAGCATCAGTGTTCAAAAGTAGAAAAAGGATTAAATCAATTATGGCATAGGATGGTTTGAAGAATATTTATTAATATTGGAAAATATTGTGAGACAATGTTATGTTTTTTCAAATGATATAAAACTGTAACTATGACTCAAATGTAAATATATATTTAGGTATGTATATGTTTATATATGTGTTGATTTATAGTTATATATGCAAATAAAATTTAAGAATAGAAGGAAAAAATATGATTTTTGTTTTCTTCAACATTGTCTGTAATTCCCAAATTTTCCACTATGAACACAGACTGATGTTAAAATTAGAAAAGGAATATAAGAAAAAGTGTATTAAAAATATCAAAATCGGATATCCTGAAGAATTTTAACATCATACAACTTGAAGCTAAAAGAAATCCATCTGGCCTAGTTTTTTTATTAAAAAGTTAATGTGTTTTTCAGATGAGGCCCAGAGATCTTAACTGATTTATCTAAGGGAGTAGCTTATAAGTAGAAAAGATTCCACTTATTTTTTTAATTGAAAA
>CAUYSK010024168.1:0-64387 GCA_963575035.1 Avahi laniger
ACAGATCCTCCAGAGAGCATGCACAGCATCCTTTAGGTGTGAATTTACCCAGCCCCTTCTTGCTCCTCCCACCTGCCTGACACCTGATGAATGTTACTTCCATATGTGCACGTAAGTGTTGATCGATTAGTACCAATTTAATGGTGAGTACATGTGGTGTTTGCTTTTCCATTCTTGGGTTACTTCATTTAGCAGAATGGGCTCCAGCTCCATCCAGGATAATACAAGAGGTGCTGGTTCACCATTTTTTTTAATGGCTGAGTAGTATTCCACGGTATACATATACCACATTTTATTAATCTACTCGTGTACTGATGGGCACTTGGATTGTTTCCACATCTTTTCAATTGTGAATTGTGCTGCATTCAAGTGCAGATGCCTTTGTTATAGAATGTGTTTTTTTTCCTTTGGGTAAATACCCAGTAGTGGGATTGCTGGATCAAATGGTAGTTCTACTTTTTGTTCTTTGAGGAATCTCCATATTACTTTCCATAAAGGTTGTACTAATTTGCCATCCCACCAGCAGTGTATGAGTGTTCTATCTCTACACATCCACACCAACATTTGCTGTTTTGGAACTTTTTGATAAAAGTCATTCTCACTGGGGATAAGTGATATCTCATTGTGATTTTGATTTGCATTTCCTGGATCATTAGAGATGTTGAGCATTTTTTTCATGTTTGTAGACCATTAGTTGATCTTCTTTTGAAAAGTTTCTGTTTATGCCCTTTGCCCACATTTTAATGGAGTTAATTTTTTCTTGTTGATTTTTCCGAGTTCTATATAGATTCTAGTTATCAGCCTTTTATCAGATATATAGCATGCAAATATTTTCTCCCACTCTGTATGTTGTCTAGTAGCTCTAATGATAGTTTTCTTGGTTGTGCAGAAGCTTTTTAATTTGATCAGGTTCCATTTATTTATTTTTGTTGTTGCTGTGATTGCTTTTGGGATCTTCTTCACAAATTCTTTGCCTAGGCCAATGTCTAGAAGAGTTTATTCTTAGCCATTGCTGCTTAGTATTCCGGTGTGTGGATGGTTACATAATCAATCAAATGTTGATCAGGTTCTCTTAAAATTTTGAAGCTAAATAATGTAATATTTGCATATAGAAAAAAGCCAAATTATGGAAGTGATCAAAGAGGAAAATCTAGAACATTCAGAAGAGTTGTTTTATTGCTCTTATCGGGTAGTAAGTTAATGTAGTTACATAATTCAAAAGATATGTGTTGGGTAGCGTCACTCCTATCCCCGCATCTCCTGCCTTGCATCCCTGACTTGATAGGTAGCCCCTCTTTTTCATTGTGCTAAATATACATAACATAAAATTTGCATTTTAGGTTATTAGTTCAGTGGCATTAAGTGCATTCACATGGATGTACATGCATCACTACCATTCATCTCTGGAACATTTTCATCATCCCAAACAGAAACTCTGCACCCATTAAATAATGACTCCCATTTCCCTCTCCCCCAGACTTTGGTAACCTCTATTCTACTTTCTATCTCTATCAATTAGACTATTCTAGGTACCTCATGTAAGTGGGATCATACGATATTTGTCCCTTTGTGTCTGACTTATTTCATTTATCAAGTTTCCAAGTTCATCAATGTTGTTGCAGATACCAGAATTTCATTCCTTTTTGAGGCTGAGTAATATTCCATTGTATGTGTGTATCTTGTTTTGTTTATCCATTCATCCGTTGATGGACATAAGAGTCCTTTCCACTTTTTAGCTATTGTGAGTAATGCTGCTATGCACATCGGTATACAAATATCAGTTCAAGTGTCTGCTTTCAATTCTTTTATGAATATACTTAGAAGTGGAATTTCTAGATCATATGATGATTCTGTGTTTAATTTTTTTAGGAATATAGGTAGTCACTTTTATTAGTTTCTTGTTTATTATATGGGTTCTTGTATGGCATAGGGTAGCTACTTTTATTAATTTCTTTATGTTTTTAGTGATTATGCAGAGAAAGCAAAAACAAAAATATGTACTTATTTCCCCTCTTCTTATACAAAACATAGCATATTGGATTGATACACTATCAACACTATTTTCTGAAAATATTTCCATATCAGTATGAAGAGAGCTTCCCCATTCTCTTATCTTTCTTTTTTGGTAGCTACATAGTATTCCATTGAGTGGCTGTGCGATAGTTTATTTAACCAGTCCTTTACTGAATAATATTGTTTTAACCTTTTGCTATAACAGAAATGTCACAATAAAAAATCTTGTACATATATAATTATGTAACTAGGAGGTATATGTTTAGGATAGATTCCTAGAATTAGATTACCGGGTCAAAGAGTAAAAATACTTTTAATTTTGGTAAATATTGCCAAATTTCTGTCCGCAGGTGACGTGAAATTTATTCTCTTGTTGAGAGTGAATGAATTTCTGTCATGTCACATTTTTACTGTAGACTACAGATTTTCACTAATCTGCTAGACAAAACCTGATATCTCAGCATAGTTTTAATTTGCGTTTCTCTTGCTATAAGCGAGGCTAATCAGCTTTTCAAACATTTAAAGGCTACCTGTTTTTATTTTTCCATAAACTTTCTGTTAATATCCTTTGCTCATTTCTCTACTAAAGACTGGCTGTTTTGTAACTACTGTCTAAGAATGCCTCATACGTTTGGGAGATTAGCTGTTTGTGTGTGAAACAGTTTAGAAATTTTTCCTGATTTGTCATTTGTCTTGTGACTTTGCTTGTTATGTTTTGCTCTGAAAAAATACCGATTTTTGTATAGTAAAAGTGATCTATCTTTTCCTTTTTTTTTTTTTTTTTGGTATTTGGATTTTTAGTCATAGTTAAAGAGAGCTTCTGAGTAACAAGGTCATAAAGGATGTTGTCTATGTTTTTTTTTAGTACTTTAATGGTTTTTAAAAAACTCCTACACATTTCTTCCCCAGAATTTTTTGAAGCTTATCTAGAATACAGTGAGGGGTAGATATCTACTCAAATAGCTACTTGGTTGTCCTCAAAACATTCGTGAAAAAGCCCATCTTTACCCCACTGACTTGAAATATCATCTTTGCTATCTGCTGATTTGGATATATTTTGGAATATGTGTGGGCCCTCTGTTTTTTTTTTCTTTTTTTCTGTCCGTATTCATGCCAGAGTACCACACTGTTTTAATAATTGAGGTTTGATAGTGTATTTTAATATCTAGGATGGATAATAACTGCTGTTCTTTATCAGAGTTTTTCTGGCTAGTTGAAATTTTTATTTGGAACACGTTAAATTTGTAAAATAATTTAGAAGGAATTGACATCTTCATGATATGGAGTCTCCTAATTTATCACATTAAGTCTTTTCGTTTGCTTGTCTTTACTTTCGCATCCATTAGAAATGATTTAAAATTTTCCTCATAAAGGTTATATATGCCAGTTAAGTTTCTTTTTGATAATTTATCTTCTGCTATTTTTTTCATATTCATGCTTTATTAAGGCTATTGATTTTTAATATGTTCTTCTAACTTATTGAGCTAATTTATTGTGTGCAATAGGTTTTCAGGAAATTCTCAGGATTTTACAATTATAGAAACATGTTATCTACAAATAGTGATCATTTTTCCTCCTTCCCTCTAATTTATTTGTCTTATCAAATAGCATTGACTAATGGCTTCAGAAAAATGTTAAGAGTGGGAATTATAAAGGGCATCTGCACCAAATCCTGTAGTTCTATACTTATTGATCATCTATTTCAGACAGTACCTGTTGACCTCTACTATGAAAAATGAAGACTTTTGCTTCAATACACTGTCTTCTCTCTCAATCCTATTTCCCAATTCCGATTAGTCATGTTATTATTGATTATCAAAGTTTATAACATTTAAATTCAATTAGCAGCCTTTAATTAAGTCTTATATGCCTTGTCCTTAAATATTCACTCTAAAAGAATATTGAACTATTATGACTATATAAATATTATTCATAAAGGGATCCATAAAAGAGTAATATGATCCTGTGTCAATAACCTTTACTGCTCCAAGAAGAATATCCAATTAATATCTATTTGATTCTTTTTAAATTTGTTTCCAGCCTTGTTCACCTCCTCTTGACCATAACTCATCGTTATTCTTTCTGATGTCTCACGTTAGTCTCTTTTGAAAATTCCTTTATTTCTGCAATAAACCCTCAGACAATAGTGTCATATGGCTTACATGAGTGGCATGCTTTTTGTGTTATTGTGTCTCAGGAAATTTTTTTCGTACACATGTGCTTTATTGATTATTTGGCTGAGCATAGAATGTAAAAACTAAATTCATTTTCCGTCACAACTTTGAGGGACTTGCAACCTTGCCTACTGTCATCTACTGTTGCTGATGGAAAGTCTGATACCAATTTAATTTTCATCCCTTGGCATATGGCCCATTTCCTCTCCTCTTTTGGCAGGTTTTTAGGATTTTCTATTTATTCTTTGAAATGCTAACATTTCAACAATTTGGGGCCAGGAGTGGGTTTTTTCACCTACCTGCTTACTCCTTAGTAGATATTTTCAGTATGAAGACTTCTAACATTTTTCAACTCACAACAACTCGGTAAAGTACAATTTATAATATTAGCCCCAATTTACAAATAAAGTTCACAGTGATGAAGCAATCTGGCCCCCAGACCACTGGTCTTTCCACTGTGTTATGCATGTAGAGAGGAAATATACCTGAAGGACACAACAAAGACTACACTTGGTACAGAGTGTAAAACACTTTGATTTTACTTTAGGAAGTTAGGTAGTTGCAACCTTGAAATTTTGGAGTTCATGACACTAATAATTAATAATAAATTGATAAATTTAAATTTGCAAGTTCTATCTACTGTAAAAAAAAATTGAAGAAATACTTGAATAGTTACAACCTTATAGGCCCCTGCCCTAACTACACTTCAAGCAAACTAATTCTTTGATGGGGCCCTAAAGGTGAGAAGAGCATAGAAGTAGTGAAAGTGGATCTGTTGGAGTAAGCAGCAGTAGAATTCGGGGTCCATCCCCTTAATCAAACCGTCCCTGTAGATGGAGGAGAAAGATACGCTGATATATTATATATACCTACACACACACTCTCACACACATTTGTATCAAGAAGTCATAATTGATTCTTTTAACAAATTAGAGTAACATGAGATAAACAAGGCCATGTGCTCTCAATATATCACAGATCATCAGGAACTTATGAGTCATAATGTTTTTAAGCCAGGGAGTTCCCTAAGGTCATGTTGCAAATCAATGATACAGTAAATATGAAGTACTTTTTTAAAGATATCAAATTCTTTTCCCATCCTGTCAACTGAGGGCCTCTTTCTTTGCTTCTTTCTGTATAGGCAGTCAGGAAATTTGCCATGACTAACAAGGAAAGCACCAAATTCTCATTAATATATTGAGCTATTTAAGCCATAAGTAGTATGCCCTAGACTCACAGCGTGGTGGTCAGCTTCCTGAGCAGATGCATAGAAAGGGGAGACATGTACCCTAATTCCAAAGGCCATGGGTAGCTGTTACGGCATTCTCTGTTGGATGGAGCAAACTGTACTGTTACGACACACAGCCAAGGTAGATACACTATGCCAGGGTCTCTTAGCTGTGGCACTGTTTGACATTTGGGGCTGGATAATTCTTTGCTGTGGGGGTGGCTGTCCTGTGTATTGCAGGGTGTTTTGAAGGACTCCTGGCCTCTGCCCACTAGATGGTAGTTGTGACAACCATGAATATCTTCAGACATTGCCAAATGTCCCCTGGGAAGCAAAATCACCCGTAGTTGAGAACCACTGATCGATATAAATTCAATAGAAAAATTTTTTTGGTAAATAATTCTGAAAAGTACACAACAGGTTTTCTAAAGTACATTCTACTTTTCACACTGGAGTCTTTGAAGATTATGTGCTAAAACATAAACATTCCAGGCCCTGGAAAGAGGCAAAGAATCTTTCTATAAACACAGAGAACCCTTGGGACTGTCAGATAGCAATACTGAAATACACAAAATAAAATTCTGTGTGGGGCATGAGAAATAAGACTCTGAGCAGATTATTAATCTCAGCCTTGTGTTACTCATAGTCACAAACATGACAATTAATCTCCCGGTGCATGCCTTTATGCTACACAATGTCTAAACATGATCGAAAAAATATATTCTTACTTTGGAAATAGAACAACTATTTGTAAAGATGTTTCAGTCAGCGGGATGTTCTAGCTGGTGCTCCTTAAATTCTATTTTTGCTGAGAGGAGCGGCTGCCTTAAAAAAGAGACACTGAACCTTGGAATATGTTAAACCACTTCTGGCTGCACATTTTTGCTTGAATAAATTTGCTTAATGGTCATAACTTGTGCCCTGAAAGATAATCTCGTGCCAAATGTTTGGAAGGTGAATGAAGTTATTACTCAGTCTGCCTAGGAGGCTGAAATAGAACAATTTCCAGAAAAGCATTTGAATTTTTTGACTGTTGCCTAATACTGACATTTCTGACTTCTATTTACTGTATTGACAATGGAATGTGGCCTAAGTTGCCTATAAAAGGAATTTTCTGTTACTCTAACACTGACCCCATCTGTCTTTCCTGGGTGGGGGGTGGAAGTCAAGCTGGCAGGGGGTGAGGTGGGAGGAGTAATAAAATGTAAAAGGTTTTCCGTGAAAGGAGGAAAATCTTTAAGTGAATACGGTTTAATTGGTTTAGTTTATTCATAAGTTCAAAGTATCCTTCGATGCTAAGCTTTTAAACAGCGTTAAATACTTAGATATGTATAGGTAATTGTGTCTGTGTATATATGTATAAAAACACACACATATGTATACGTACATGTATGTGCACACATGTATTTAATCTCTTTAACAATATCTAGCCCTGCAAAGCCACCATCCCAGAGCTCTACAGAAGATGAATACTGTTTGATTTGTGGTGTGATAGAATTGTAAATACAATTATTCTCTCTGTTTTTTAGTGTTTCAATAATACTTCTAAAGACTTGCTAAACCAACCAGTCAATGAATTGATTAACCAGCCAGTTGACCTCAAAGAACCTGGAGCTCTGACTCAGGCTCCAAGCTTCCCGAAGGTGCCTACATCCAAAGCTTGAGTTGAAAAGGAACCAGCAACGCAGGAATGGTGACTCTGAGCCTCTTCTTTGGGCCAACATTTCTGAATATTTAGAGGGCTCTTATTTAGAGGAAGAATAAACAAGGAATGCATGTATTCCCCAAGAGAGTGGAGAACACAGGAACGGCTCCCTTATAATAGCAGGACAAAGAAGATGAGAAGAAAATAACGAAGGAAGCCGGCACAACATGAAAGCAGGGAGCGCCGGACAGAAGAAGCTCAAGGCTTTGATAAAACCGAGAGATGCGGTTTTCAGGCCTCTGCCCTATCTAACCTGGTGTAAAGGGAGGGGCCACCCTCTCATTTCCCCCCTGCCTCAGAAACTGGAAAATTCAAAGGAAAACCTGAAATGAAGAAACAGCAAAGGTTATGTGGCTTCTTTTATAGTAGATGTAGTAGCTTCAAATCAGGTCAGAAATATTCCTAAAAATAAATACATATGTAAATAAATAAAAAAATAAATAAATAACATTTCCTCGAGATGTTATCACACCGAGAAAAGCAAATAAGAGGAAATGATGTGTTGGATATGGGTCTTTCAAACTAGAGCAGAAAGAGAAGGCTTCAAGCTGCCTTCTCTAAGCAATGGAACAAGGAGAGCGGCTTCTTTCCCCAGCAGGGAGGTGCTGGAGGGCGGGAGGGGGCTTTCTCTTGATCTTTTAAACCTCCTCTCTTCCTCCTCCTTCTACACTGCTGCAGCAAGATGGAAGGAAGAACTTGACTCTCTGCATACCCCAACTAAAATGCATCTGTTGTCTGTACCTCTACTATTCTGGGTGTGAAATGCTAACTATAAATACCTGAAAGAACGAATGTCAAAATGTTTTTGGAACCAAATGTGCTATGTAAAGTGGAGTTATGAATATCAGGAATAATAACATATTTAAAGACCTGGTAATGAAAAGTTTCAATCTGCCTCTACTGTCCTTGGGGAACGTTTTTCAAACCCAAAGGTGCAGCACCTTATTGCCTGTTTGCTCATATCTTTGGCAATTGTTTCCATTCCGGCAGTCAGTGGGACTGTATATTATTTGTGTCTGAAAGTCATTTTTAAAAATCTTTAGGCTGACAGATTTCTGGTTTTGCCATATTTTCCACGACTTTCACACCATCTCAACCCACCACATTGGTTCCTTCTCCCATTAGGTTAAGAGGAGATTCCAACTTACCTAAGAAAAGAAAAATGCTCAGATTTCCTCTTGAAAAGAGTTTGTAAAAAAAAAATGGGAAATATTTGGGGACAAACTGAGTATTGTCTGTAATGTTTCTATTTTTGCTGTGGTAGAAACTATCCTAATATGCAGTGGCTTAAAACAACAATCGTTTATTAGTTAATGATTCTGACACAGCAGTTTGGCCTGGGCTTAGCAGAGCAGCTCTGCTAGTCTTGCCTGGGCTCGCTCATCCACCTGTGATCATCAGCAAGTCCTCTGGGGTCTGAGAAGGCCTTTCTCACATTTGGCTATTGGTGCTGGTTGTCCACTTGGGTGAGTGGGTCAAGTGTCTCCAGCAAGCTAGCCCAGGTTCAGGATTCCCAGGGGCAGCAATAGAAAAACCCCTGATGTGTGAGCACTTTTGAAGCCTCTCCTTGAGTCACATTTGCTGATGTCCCATTAGTCAAAGGAAGTCATATGGCCAGCCCCAGATTCAAGGGGTTGAGAAATAAACTCTTGATGGGAGATACAACCAAGTCGTATTGCAAAAGTATGTGCATAAAAGAATATGAGAAATTTGGGGCCATTTTTACAACCTACCATATATGGCTATGGGTATATGTTTTAAATGGTGGTACGAAGGCACATTAGAAGTTCATTCAGGCCAATCTCCCATCTAAAGATTTAATCAATAACATATCAGTAAGTGGCTTTCCAATCATCGTTGTGATGATTATAAATCCCTTTTTTGTAAAGAAATGTGTTTATGTCCATGTAACTTACAGATGTTTGTCTCAGTCCTACCTGTGGGACCAGTCACAGAGACCAAGCAAGATCTCACTTCCATGTAATAGCCCTTCTGGTAGGTAAGACAGCTACCTCTGCTCTTGGGCCATCCCTCCTGCAGGCTGTTCATCACAGATCCTTCCACTGTTTCTCATCAGATATGGTTAGAATGCCTTAAAACGTTCCACTTGCTCTTCTCCACCTCTGCCCTAGCTGTAATGTCTAACGCCTACCTGAGCTGAAAGCAATCTTCCAAGTGTGATCCACTAGCTTACAGAAAAGGAGACTATCCTTTCTTCATAATCAGTTCTTTCCTTTCTTTAGGAGAGCCTTAAACCACAGTTAACTCAGATCGTGTGGGGAGCCCAACCTGTACACATATGCTGTTTTAGAGCAGGGGTCCCCAACCTATGGCGAGTTGTATAATTATTTCATTATATATTACAATGTAATAATCATAGAAAGAAAGTACACAATAAATGTAATACACTTGAATCATCCTGAAAACTATCCCCCCAGCCCCTGCCCTGGTCCATGGAAAAATTGTCTTCCATGAAACTGGTCCCTGGTGCCAACAAGGTTGGGAACCATTGTTTTAGAAGATAACACAGATTCTTATATTTTATTCTTGTCAAATTTCATCTAACAACATTGACACTATTTTCCTTTATTATTGAGTTCTCTCAGGATCCTTACATTGGCTTGCAAATTATTTTGACAACACAAATGTCATCCATGAATCCAGTCGATGAGCCTCCTGGATCTTCATTTAAGTGTTGGATAAGCTGTAGCATAGAATAAAGCTTAGAACAAAACTCTAGAGTAGACCACTAGGAATCTACTTGTATTTCCCACTAATTGGCACCAAGATAATTAGTCTAATGGTTACATCACCATGCTTTTATATGCTCACCTCAGTTCAGGGCGGAGCAGTGGAGACCTTGTCAAATGGATTCCTAAAATCTAGGTACATGGTGTCTGTCTTATTCTTCTGACTCAGTAGATTAATTAGCCTGCACACGAAAACTGAAATTTGTGTGATTCCACTGAAAACAATTGCCTTTTACTAAATCTTCACAAATTATCCCTTTATTATTATTATTTCTAAGTTTGACATTAATCTGTCTATATTGAAAACCATGGTACCAATCTTCTCTGAATTTCCAGTATTTTTTCTGTGGCTGTAGTTTATTCTCCAGGGAACTCTGACAGTGGGTTCTGATGACTCTGTGATCAGATTTCTCTCCATCTCCTGGAATGTTTCTCCTTTTGGCCAGTAGAGTTGCCTGTTGCTCATTAAGAAACTGCATGTACTCTTTGCTTAGCTCAGACATCAAAACCCTCAAACAAATTCTGTATTTATTAAACACCCACTATGTTATGGGCACTATTAGGCACTGGAAATAAAGATGGGCAGGACTTAAGTCTGTGTGGGATGTTGATAGCATGTCCGTGGGTGACACTGACACTACGTGAGATATTGACCTTGTATCTATGGGTGATGGTGATACCATATTTGTGTATGGTGTTGATGCCATATCAAAGGATGAGGGAGCATGTGCTGTGTGGGTGTGGGTTTCTGAGAGTATTTGGAGGTTGTAGGTGGGGGTGTGGATGGGAGAGTGTGTTGGAGGTATAGGCCAACCATGCTCACTGTGGTGTGTGTACAGGCGGCTGTCTAACTGCAGTCCTGGGCCTCCTTGATGGAACCATCATAGAGTTTGTATTCTAGTCAAGAAGACAAAAAAAGTCAATTCACATTTGCAACCAAAACAAAGATGATGTTATGGAGGTATGTTCAGGGTGCTGCAGGAACTCAGAGGGGCACCTCGTTAAGAATGGCTGCTCAGGAAGGCAGGTGGTGGCTGCAGTAAGATGTGGCAGTGGATGCGTGAGGTTGGGACATTCAGACAGTGCATGTGGGAATTTCTAGGAGTTTGTTTTGGCTGGAGGCCCACTGGGGAATGAGCATGCCCAGAAATAAAGCCAGAGAATTGCTTTTCATGTCACGCTTTGGAATTTGGAATGCTTCTATACACAGTGGGGATATGATGACTAGTTTCTAGTAGGAAAGTGACATAATCAAGTTTGTGGGTTAAATAGATCTCTCTAGAAGGAATTTGGAGGATGATGTAAGGGTATAAATTATGAGGTTCCTGTGGTCAGTTAAGAAACACAAAGTAAAGAAATAAATTAAGGCAGAGGCAGTGGAGATGAAAATAAGATGCATTTAGCAATGAAGTACATTCGAGAATGGAAAGGTCTGGGCAATTGATTGAATGGGACAAAAGTAAAAAACAAGATTCTAGGATAACTCTCCTTAGTTCTGGCTCTATGAATTGGTTAGATGATTTTACATTCACTGAGAAAGGGAATAAGATATTGGTCTTAGGTTAGTATTTCCAGGGTTATACATATTTCATTAAATTTGAATTCTTTTGAGAATTTCCTACATAGTCACAATTATTTCCTTATGTGTCTTTCTTTCTTTCTTACTATTTAGTGTGTATCTATTTTGATGGTATAATCAGGTGAAAATATTCTAGAATACACCAAATCTCCTGAACTATTTGCCCCTTTAGTGACCCATACAGTTGAGACTCTTCCATAGATTTGTAAAAGCCTGCCTGCCACTTGATCATGTACCACCGTCCTCACCCTGGTACCAAGAGTTTACGTTCACCTAAAGCTTCCACTGAGTTCACTTCACCAATAAATTTCTCTGAATCTAGAAAAGATCTAGATTACCGCCCTGCTTACCATCTAGCCCATGAAATGAATGGCAGTCAATCGAGAATTTCTCAGATATTCTGAATTTTTGCTGGGTGAGGTTTAGAGCTAGTGTCTTGGTGCTTAGAGTTCATGATCACTCACTTCTATTTCTTGCTTTAGTGCCAATTTTATTATTTCAACAACATGTTATCTATTCCCTATACTTGGCCAAGAAGTCTGTAGGATATAATCCTACCATTTATGTATTAGAGGGAGACATTGAATCATACTTGCAGAATTTCAGGCCTAGAAAGGACTAGAGAGTCCACCTAATGCTTTTCTTACCTTTCTTTACAGGTAAGAAAAACAAAGTCCAGGGAGATTGGGTGATATGTATAAGATCACACACATGGTTAGTTAGGGAAAGAGCTAGGGCTATAACATATGTCTCCTGACCTTTAGCCAAAATTTGTATTATGTTTTTCCCTTGGTAGGAAGTCAGACACTAGGACTTAAGTAAAGAGTTTAGAGCATTTCACTTCCAGCACTGCGGGAGCCCAGTGACGCACTAAGGATACAACATGAACGTGTATGACTGTGAGATGCTGCGAAGATGTCCTTGTATGGTAACAGGTAGACCTTTGGGTACGGATGTAGCTTCAGCCCCATCCTTCAAACTAAAGAGCCCACATCTCTGGGCATCTTTGACCCAACGCTTCCTCTCTTCTCAGGAGCTACACTGGCCACTGGATAGATTTCAGTGAAAATTCATGGCAGCATCAAAAAGCTGTGTCCACTCGCTGTGTCATTGATCGCGTACATTTCCTTTTGCGCTGCCTTATCTAGTTGAGGAGTAAATCTAAAAGGAAAGTGGCAATTAACCAAGTGCAAGTTGTTCTTTCTCATCTCTAAACTCAAACCAGCCCCTTGTGGTCTGTTCTATTTCTGGTGAATTCCAGAAAGTCCCTTTTCACAACAGCTCCCTGGAAGCAGGGCACCAATTATGTCTCATAAAAATAAAGTCAAGAAATAAAACGAGCTCCGAGAGAGAGGAGGGTGTGTTTCTTTGAGAGGGGTCACATAGATCCTGTGCCCACCAAGGCTCTGCATAGAAGCCACAGAGCCACGAGCAGGTAGGGGCAATCATAAGTGGTTCCGTGTGCCACATTCTGGCCTGTCATGGGTTGTAGCATGAGTACCGCCAAGTGAGCCATCACCCCTAATTAGATTGCAAGGGTGGCTTCCATAGACTGTTCCTGAGGAGAAAGAACCTCATCTAGAAGAAGATGTCAGCCCAGCTCCCTGAAGGGCTGCTGTAATCGGCACTGAGGGACAGCTGTGAGTGGGCTGTACTATTGGTGGAGGACCAAGAAACAAAGTGCAGATCTAGCACCGTGGTGCCAGAGATCTTATGAATGATCATGTGTTTGAAAATACCCTCCCTTTAGGAACTTCAAGTATTCTTGTGGGACCAGAAAACACTGCATGTATAACAGCATTTCTATGTTCTATATGCTGGACAGACAGTGGACACTGGCTTTCCATTCTTTAGTTTTTCTTCCTTAGAACAATTGAAACAGAATCATCTTGACCTCTAACATGTAGAATTATCCATTTTGAGGGAGAGAGAAATGTGACATCTCCACTATTCTCCCTTACCCCAATTGTTAACCTAAGATGTTCTCGCTATATGTGATTTGGTATTACAAGGAGTGATCCGAAAGTAAGAGTGAAAAGTGGAGGCCGGAATCCTCGCATCTTCTTTCCTGTTCTGCTGGTGGTTCACAACTCACTCAAGGTTCTTTGACAAGGACAGCCATAGGCCTGGGGACAGATGTCAGGTGCTATGAGCCCCATTGATGAAGGGTTACAATACAATGTAGTTTCTTTTTAAAGTGAACATGTAATGATATGAAATTACCATCCACACTAGTAATTTATTTCTTCAAGCTCGCTTTAACCTCAGCAGAGCTATAGGTCACTCCAGGTTTGCCAGAGGGCTCCCCCAGGCCTATGCCCACATAGCCTGAACCTGTGAAAGTATTGTCTTCCTTGGTCCTTTCTCAGACTAGTCCTGCCAGTCACGTTCTTTGGGATTGTGAGGACAATGTACCTACAGATCACATAATTGTAAAATAAAACTTAATTTTGAGTAGCCATGAACATGTGAGGTAGCAGGATCATTTTCCATCTCATGGTCAACTTGGATTTTAGACCTTCTCATCCTGGAGTCTGTGATATATTTTAAATTCTACCGAGAAAATAATCTTAAGTGTCCCTCAGGAAATGAACTTGAGCTCAAGTGACTAGGCCTTTTTGTGTTCACTTAGCACTTAAACTTTCCAAAAAAAATAATCAAATAAGATTATCTCTTTGTCAAATAAAAGATTTTCTATGACTAGTTGATGCCAACCACCTACCTCTAAAGTGGCAGATCTCCCACAAACCTGGTGACATTGGCCAGGACACTAGTTCTCATCCAATTCTAATCAGCTTTGTCCAGAGTAAACAATAATAACTGATTTTACCTCCCAAACAAAGCCTCCTGTGCAAGCCAGAGCCACGGACGAAGGACAAAGGATTTAGTGCCATTTTTTCGTAAAGGGATTCATGGCATTGCAGGCAGATAAGCTTTATGAACTCCCCCGTAAGTGCATCCAGCACCCAGAACCCTATGGGACTACCTCACTCCACTTAAGTCTGGGGTCCTCAACCCCTGGGCTGTGGACCTGTGCCAGTTTGTGGCCTGTTAGGAAGTGGGCTGCACAGCGGGAGGTGAGCGGTGGGTGAGCCAGCAAAGTTTCATCTGTATGTGCAGCCGCTCCCCATCACTCGCATCACCCCCTGATCTCGACCTCCTGTCAGATCAGCGGGGGCATTAGATTCTCAGAGGAGTGAACCCTACTGTAAACTGTGCATGGGAGGGACCTAGGTTGCACGCTCCTTGTGAGAATATAATGCCTGATGATCTGAGGTGGAGCTGAGGCAGTGATGCTAGCGCTGGGGAGTGGCTGCAAATACAGATTATCGTTAGCAGAGAGGTTTGACTGCACAATAAATAACGTGCTTGAATCATCTCTAAACCATCCCCATTACTCCCATCCCAGTCCATGGAAAAATTGTCTTCCATGAAACTGGTTCCTGATGCTAAAAAGGTTGGTGACTTAAGACACCATTTAAAATCACCTAAGCTAGACTTTAGAAGGGATTTTTATTACAGGTTGAATATCCCTAATCCCAAAAATCTGAAATCCTAAATGCTCCAAAATCTGAAACTTTTTGAGCTCTGACATGAAGCCACAAGTGGAAAATTCCACACCTGACCTCTTGTGATGGGTCACAGTTAAAACTATGTTCATGTACAAAATTATTAAAAATGTTATATAACATTGCCTTCAGGCTATATGTATAAAATGTATATAAAACAGAAATAAATTTCATGTTTAGACTTGGGTCCATCCCCAAGATATCTCATTATGTATATGCAAATATTCCAAAATCCAAATATCAGAAATCTGAAACACGCTGGTCCCAAGTATTTTGGATAAGGGATACTCAATCTGTATTGCCACATCTACTTTTGCTACACATTCTGAAAATGTTATCAAAGGACTTACCCGTTAGGGCACCTCTCTGAAGTCCATCAGAGAAAGTTTCAGATGGCCTTGTGATTCCCCAGATGAAAGAGATGACAGAAGTGCAAATTATTGGCATTAAATAGGAAAGAAGAAAATTGGAAGCTCAAGTGTAGTTCGGGGGGAAATTAAAATAAGAACAAAGGAAAGAAAAAATTAAATTCAGGGCTGTTCCTTAAAAGGTTGGGTTCTGATTTTGATCTTTAAAAAAATATCTTCGAGGAAAAGCTGTTTTTAACTCTGTCCATCTTCTAAACTTTTATAAGCTCTTTTATGTACTGCATGATTTTGGGGGGAGGAGGGAGTTGACGGTGATAAAGGCATCATTGGACTTAACATTTAAAAACAGCTTGCTTGTATAAAATCATGGGAGCTGTACACATCTGTCACAAATATCTAGGTCAGTGAAAACAAAGAGTAAAAATGTATAACTGGAAGCAGTATAACAAAAAGGCAGCAACAAACTTAACATTCTTATTCTACTATCCCTTTCTTGCTGTTTATCTTCTTGCTAAAGATATAATGTTTCAATATAAACTGTATAGGCATTGGGAGGTGTGCTATTGTCATCATGGAATTCTTTTCAGAATTAATGTGTGGCTGTCCCTCTTTTCTTCTTTTTTTCAGCCTCTCTGGAGAATTTGGTCAGATGGGCAGTCACATTTAATGCAGCAATAGTTTAGATTGCAAGATAGGTTTGCAGAATTATTATAGTTTATGACTTCATTAATAAAAATTGAGACAATTTCCCCTAAAATATTTGCCTAGAATAAATAAAATGCTTAAAAACAATTTCAGCATTAATCTTAACAAATAGAAGGAAAGCACAGTTTGCCCTAGTGGGCAATAGAATATGTTTTTGGTACCACTTCCTGCAAGCTTCCTAGTGAGAACCACTTTTCTCTACTCTGTCCCACTGAACACAAATACAGCAGTGACCCAGACTTGTCCACTACCCACCCCGAATCCCTCCTCCCTGTCTCCCTTCAAAGCTTTCTTATCTATGACTCCGAAAAGCAGTTTGAGATGCTGTGATGATGTTTGTATTTGTCATTCTCTCCCAGGTCTTTTTGCATTTCGACACAGAACGGTGTTTTACCTCATAGGAATGATGTTAATGGCAGAGATCTGGGCTCCTGTTCATTCACTCATTATTGCATTCCTTAATCTTTAGATCATTGATTGAACAAATATTTATTGAGCGTTGACCCTGCCACGCAATGTGCCAAAACTGGAAATGTGACTGAGAAAGAGGGGAGCATGGTATGGGCCCTCATGAAGCTGAGTTGGAAATAGCATCCAAATAGGGAAGGGAAATCCATGTGGTAAGGGCTTTGGTGGGACAGCCCGGGTTGCTGGGAGAAGCTTCCAGAGAGGGAGGAGGTCTTTGGACAGGAAGCTCTGGAGATGCTGGGGGCAGCTGTGCAGGGTTTGATGCCCACCACTTAGGAGAGTGATGTCTTCCATATACAAATAGGGCTGGTTTTGTTTAGAAGAAACTGATTGGGAAAGGAAGAAAGGTATTGAATTGGCAGTCAAGTGCCCTAGATCCTCAGTTCTGCCTTAACCAGCTGTGCTTCATTGGAGAATTCGTTTAAGCCTTTTTGAGCTTCAGCTTCCTCCGTAAGAGGTGACTTTTGTGGTCTCTATGAGTTTTAAACTTTTATGCCAAAATGTTTTACTAATACCCAAAGTAACCCTTTCAAGTGGAGGGATTATATTCTAAGGTCCAAAATACAGTTCTCCTTGGATATTTCCAAAGAATAAATTTTATTGTCTGTCTGTATTTCGGTGAAATTATTTCTTTGCCACTGATCATGGCGGCACCTGGAACTTTCTTTGCTGCGAGGGCCTGGTCAGGTGAGTGGTGCACCTGTGCTCTGTGTTACCATCCACAGGCCATGAAGTCATCAGTCCACAGACCGATAACTGCTCTGAGATGCTCTGCAGAGCCCAGTCATCCCCATCCAATGCGTTATCACGTCTTATCCCACCAGGATCGAAATCCCTAGATCTGTTGCACGTGCCAAATTTAATGAACCTAGTCAAGAGGGGTAATGTGAAGACATCAAAGGAAATAATAATTTTAAATCAGATAAGTATGCTTTGTCATGCAAACTTGCCTTGTCCTCAAGCATTAAGGAACATGACCGCAATGGAGCCACATCAAAATGACAACTTCTCTCAGGCAAATTATTATAAAAATTGAAAGATCTTTCAGAAGTCATTTGATCCAAACCTTACACTTCAGAGTTGAGAAATTGAAGCTCAGATAGGATAAAATATTTGGCCAAGAACCCACAGCTGGTTGGAAGCAGGCCAAGACTGGAATTCTCAGGCTCTGAGGGTCTCTCTCCTTCGTCTTGCTGTCTACCCCAGATTTTACCTTTTGTCTTCATGGTGTACAATTACCAAAGTTACCCCTGCCCCTCTTGGAGTCCATTCCAGTTCTCACCTCTAGAGAGGAAGGATTTCCTTACTCATCCTTAAATTTACCCCCCAGTGTCAGATCACTTAGCACTCACTCTGTGGGTGCTCCTCCCGCTGGGGGCCTCTGTTCCCAGCCTCTGGGATCCCATTTCCTTTATTGTCTGTTTTCTTCATGGCCTCACATTGTCCCTGCTTTCACCCAGAGCAAGATTGTTGAAGAACCAGTTAGGGGACCTGTTTCCTCACCATGCATTATTTTTGTGTTTTCATGCATCTCTTGAGATTTGAATGCCATTGCAATGGAAAAATGCTGGAGCCACCAAGGGAGCCGTCAAGGCCAGACACAGACCTCCGTGCCAAGTTTGTAATGCCTTTGGTGGAACTATGGTTGGGACCAAACCTTGTTTCTGTGTCCCTGCCCTTCAGAGGGCATGCTGGAAGACAGGAGTGAAAGGTGGCAGGTCCAGCAACCTTGAGCTCCAGTACCAGCTTTTAGTTCTTGCCAATGAACAGTCAAACCACAGGAAGAAAAAAATTCATGCTGCTCCACCTTTTTTTCTCCATGTACAAAGGGCATAATTTTTAATAAAAATGATTTTTGGCAAATGAATTCTCATTTTTTTCTGAGAGAAAGAAAATATGGCCATGTTTTCCTTTCTCTTAAGAAGATACAACAGAGAATATTTTGGGTACATACATTATAGGGGAAAAGTCAATAAATAGCAGCAAGAAGAGCAAGATAATGGACGATCGTATCGATCCATATAGAACAAAGACAGTTTCAAATCCATAATCTCTAAAAATCAACACACACACACACACACACACACACACACACACACGCACTTACTGTTAGGAGTTTGTAACCAATTGATAAACAGACATTTATCGAATATCTATGTGAAAGGCACTGCTTTTATTCTGATATCTGAATTCAAAAATTCAAGTGGCCTTACAAGAAGAAAAATATGAGACTATTTAAGCAAGAAGAGAAGGAAAGCAGTAATATATCCTGTACATGCTCTGACACAATGTTGTCAAAGGCCAGGTCACCCAACTGTTGGTTATTTTAAGAAGGGGAATTCTGGCAGCAGCTGGGACCCAGCCATGTATAACCTACACACCAATGTTCTAACACTGAGCCCTTCTTGTCACATCTTTCTAAGTGCATTTTGGAGGCATCTCAGGTGACCAGTCTCTCCAGGGCCATAGAAAATGACAAAGGCATGCTGGTGCTCATGATCATTTTCTTCTCACCAGCCCTCTCGACTTGCAAGCTGATTATTGGCTTCAAAGGACTTTCCATGGTTGGAAGAACCGAAGAACACCAAAAGCACAAGAATAATCATTATCATCTCAGGCCTTTTATAACAACTCAATTAAATAATTAAACTCACCCACATTTCAAAAGCTACCAATAACTCCCATGACCATTAATTTTAACCTCAAAATCTCACTCTTGTCATTTGAAACTCTGCCAAGGCTCCCAACCTCCCCGTGACTATGGTCCTGACCCACGGCAGCTGCGTTGACACCTTCCTGATTCTGATTCTTTTCCTGATTCACTGGTTCCTACCCCCAGACTAATGACTTTCTTGTTGTCAAAAAGAACTCAGCATCCACCTTTCCCCGCAAAGTCCACCCAATCATACTAACTGGAAGAATCTTGACCTGGGAAGTGCCTTATACATCCATGTGGTAGGTATGTCTATGTATGCAAGTGTTTCTGTCTCACGGTCATTTGTAGGGAGGCTCGTCTGCCCAGAGCTAAAGAAAATTCAAGTTATTCAAAATAATGACCTTGATAAATTCATCCTCAAGACTGCTGTTTTTAAACAATAGCAGACAAACACTCATACCCTTTGTTTGAATATCCTTTCTTTATTTTGTTTATCACTTGATTAAAACTGGAACATTTTTGTTGCTAGAGTCCTTTTGTTCACAATATGTGTCAATGTACAACAATTAAGTTGGCTTCGATTGGCACTGGCATTTTTCTTCCAACATGATCTTTTGCAGATAAGAAGACCAAACCACAGACAGAACTGTTTTTACATCTGAGCTCAAGCACGACTTACACCCCACTTCCGTGATTAAGAATTAACCACTCCCTATCAAATCTTAAATACAAATTGTATCATCCTTAAAACATTCTAGTACAAAGTCTTGTCCTAAGAAGGTACTCAATAAATGTTTGTTGAAGTAACTAACCATTGAGGATTTAGCTCACCAGAAATCGAAGTGATTATCAACACGACAGAACTTGGTAGGAGCACTTACTTGTTATTTGATTTCCCAATAGGAAATATAAATGCAACCTTACCTTTGTCTCTTCCACATATTTCAAAAAGATTTTAAGGGCTTTGGAGTTTCAGGGCCATGCAAAAGAAATTGCATTTCTTTTATACTGAATATATATCTATGGCTCTGCAAGATAGTAGGCGAATTCAAATAATCATCCTACTTGATTTTGTAAGAAGAGAGTTTTATGTTCATGGAAGTGTTTTTCCTACTAACAAGGACAAAGGAAAAATAATTGTCTGGTTACCTGAGGGCCAGTGAAACAGATTAACTGCCATTGACTTCTTCCATCTCAGCAACAGGAAAACTCCTGAACTGGTGTCCTACGTCCTTTCTTTCTAAGAACAAATAACTAATTTTCAAAGCCAGTTTTCGGTAGTACTTAACAATGATAGTCATTGTTTTCAGGCAAAAGTTTTGATGCTGTTTTTTGCTTTTGAGTAGTTTAAGTGGATCTACTCCTTGAGAGGAAGATGAAAATCTATGAATCAATAAGAATAATTAATGTCCATTTAGTTTGAATATTTATGAAGAAACCAACTAAGAATTCCCTGAAAATACATGTCACTGAACCATGAGCACCATGTTTCCTGGTCTTGTTCTTCCAAATGTCTCTTCCAGATAAAGACACATATGTTAAGGGGTTTCTGCATCAGTCACTTGTAGAAGGGGATGTTTGGCTTTGAGACATTAAGCGAGATAGAATGTAAATCCCATTGCCAGTTTGGCTGCATTCATTTAACAGCTTGGAATAGCTGCTGTGAGAGTCATGTAGACTATTCAAATATACGAAGAAGGCTCTGGGGGCTCTGACTGCATCCCTATGACATTCTGCCACATGGAGGCTGCTGGGTAGGCAGGGACTTCTGAGATACTTTGCTCTTTGTGTCAGCCACATCTGACCTCCAGAAACCTTGTCCCTGTGTCTTCCAGGATGACAGATATCCAATGGGACCAGAGCAAGGGGCATTCAACTCCATACGATTAAAAAGACAGTTTACTGAAATATCTGGATCACCAACTCACACTCCTATGCCAATGATTCTACTGAATTATACAGGACAATGTCTTTCTTGTCCAGGACTGTATCTTTAGCACCCAGTCTAATGCCTGCTGCAGAATGGCATTCAGTAAACAGATTTCAACTGGGTGAACTGTATGAGCTGTTGGGGCCAGGATAAAGAAACTACAGTATCTTGTTTCTATAACTGCTGACCATTCACAGCTGTCAGTCCCGTAAGCTCCAAGGTCAGCCCTGAAGGGCAGCTGGTGAAGGCTGTAGTATTCACCCAGCCTGATGCCTAATCTCTAACCATTCCCTCTAAGCTTGTTGCTGATGGAAGTTCCTGTGGGATCTTTTGCAGATATCAGTGCGATTAGAATTGCCTTGGCTAAGGCTGGGTGTGCTTGGCTTGGATTGATGGTCAATACGTTAACGTGTTAATGTGATCAAATGATGGCTCACATTCTCCTTTCCTCTTAACATGACTCAGGACCCTCTTTGAGTTTACTATTCTATGACTTTACTAAAGATCATTGATTTCCCCTTCCTCCCCTACTGCATAAGTGGCCAATAGGAAATATTTGCTCATTCATGCCATTCAAGCCAGACTAAATAATCACTTCTGAGTGTGTCTGTGAAGTTTTACTATTAGTACAAATCCTAAGAAATGAAAAAAAGAAGTCAAAATGTGTCCCTACTATAATATAAATGTATACATGAGGATATATGAGAAATGCTATGGGAAATCTATCTAGGGGTTAAACCAGAGAATAGAAATCAGGGAATTATTCAGTATGTCTGTACATACTAAAATAGCTGGTTATCTTTGGCAAATCAGTGAGCCTCTCTGTAACTTGGGTTTGTTGCAGAGGTGACTAACAATTTACCCATTCTTCTAGTTAGTAGGCTAAGAATTCCCTCTGCCCACCTGAGAGCTGTGCTCTGAAGAGATGCCATTGTTCTATGTCCCAACCCATTGGGCTCTATGAAGACAAGGACCCTCTGTCCTGTCAAGTGGTGGGAACACAGTGCCTGAACAATGCCTGGACCACAACAGATGGTCAAGGAATATTTGTTGAATCGATCAATGAATCACTGAGGTGCTCAGTATGCCCGACAAATCTCCCCTTATTCTAAACAGAGTTACAGAGTTCGTTTGCTTGCTCTGGATTCTGTAGGAAGGGGAAAAAAAAAAAAATAGTCAGCCTGACAGCTTTTTTCCCCCCTGTAAATGAGAGAGAGAGAAAAAAAAAAAACAAAACAAAGCATTTGAAGTCGTGTAAAGAGGCAAATACAGACACCAAACACTGTTAAACAAAATTCGATTGTTTTTAATTGAGCTCAATCGGATTGTTTCTTCACTTTGAAAATCGGCAAATATGTCTAACGTGCTTGGCAGGCACTTTCAACACTTCAGAAGAAGTTACTGGATTGACAGAATCTTAGAGAAACGCATACGGAAATTAAATAATTGAACACTGTCATATCCAATTGATTTAAAGAAACGAAGTGCCTATTCCTTCTCCTGCTGGGCTAATTTACGATTTTAATTGACTACAAGGTGGCATTCAGCAAATATCACGTAGCTGCATGTGACACCGGCCTCCTTTCCCCCACGCTGACTTTAGGTTGACCCTTCACCTTTCACTTCACAGCTAATTAAACCCAGTGGCAGTTCAGTGAGACATTCTTGGCTGAAATATTTAGTGAGGGTCTTAAATTCCTTCATACTTGTCCCAATCGCTATGCCTACCTCCCCACAATACATCTGCTTCACCGTCCCAGTATTTTGTCAAAAGACTGCAGCACTGCCATGGTAACATCACAAACCCGTCCCTCGCCCAGCCCTTCAAGGAGTTTATAAAAATCCAGCTGTCGGAATTGGCCGTACCTTGTTTGGGCTGGTTGTTTTATGTGCGGTAGTTAACCTCTTTTCCCTTTCTTTCTTCACCACTCCCGCTCCAAAACCATTCATTGCAAAACATTTACAAAGTAATTTAACATTTATTTGGCCATCAAAGAGGAAATTGGAGGTGAGTTCAAGTTGACTTTTCTTACTACTATACTGCTTTCTAAGGTCAAAATTGTCACTTCCCATCACCCCCCAACACACACAAAATCTGGGTGAGTTCAGCTGAAATCAGAAGTTCGTATTTTATCCCCTGCTCATTTCCTCTGGCTTGGAAGTCTTCACTTCCCTAAGTGCCTTTCAAATTCAGTGAGAGCCCACATCCAGGAAAAATACACTGGTGTTCACAGGAAAGGGGACAGGGCTGGGAGGGACAGACTATTCTGGCACGGTTAACCCCCATTTTCCTGGAACCCATTTAACTCCACTCAAAATAGGGTGAAGTTGATCCTTTTGTTTTTTCTTCAAAGTTACATAAGATATCTGTTTCTCCACTATTCCTAGTGGTTAGAGATTTTCTTTTTGCACCAATCTGGGCATATGCCCCCAAATCCCATTTGTCCCTGTCCTAAGTCTTTAGGCAAGGGTGGGTGAGGTTGCACAGGAGAGCTCTGTGTCACCTAGGAAAGGAAGATTTCCAAGTTTTGTGGGGCTTTTTGGCCTTCTCCACAAACAAGGACCGAAACAGTGAGTGGAATAACCACAGATCGAATAGAACCTCTAAGAGAGAACACTGAAATTCAGCAGGGAAGCGACAGGGAGTCTCTAGGGTACAGAAGGAGAGGGAAGTGAAGCAGCTGGCCTGGCCGGGATTGGCTGGGAGTCAGAGAAACTCTCCAGCACAGGGATAAAGTAAGCAAGAGATCCCCAGAGGACCACATCCCCACCTAGGACTCCGGCTTTCCTAGCCACAGGAGAGCCCCTCGACCCTCGCAGGCCCTGAGACTAGCACAGGAAGCTGCCTCAAGTCCACGCGATGGCCTTGTTTCAGACACTGACCTCACGCTGGCTCCTCCCCCACCTCACCCCTTCACCCGCCCAATCCTCCCTTTCCAGGCAGCTGCAAGGTGCCATTTTGAGAGCCCAGCCCCCACTAGACTACATCCTGCCCCTGGTCCAGCAGCCACTGGCATCGCCACATCCCTGGAGCCCCACCGACATCCCCCATGTCCACCCAGGCTGCTGTGATCCAGCAACCCCACTGCTGGGTATTTGCCCAGAGGAAGGGAAATCAGTATGTCAAAGGGATACCTGCAGCCGCATGTTTGTTGTAGCACTCTTCACAAAAGCCGAGATACAGACACAAACTAAGTGTCTATCAACGGAAGAATGGATAAAGAAAATGTGGAATTATATATTATTTATTTATTAGAATGCTATTCAGCCATGAAAAAGAATAGAATTCTGCCATTTTCAGTAACGTGGTTAGAACTGGAGATCGTTATGTTAGATGAAATAAGCCAGACAGGGAAAAACAAATATCACACCCATATTCTCACTCATATGTGCAAGCTAAAGAAGATCTCATGGAGGTCCAGGGTAGAATGATCGATATCAGAGGCTGGGAAGAAGGGTAGTGGGAAGGGTGTGTGTGTAGGAGGGAGATGAAGAGAGGTTGGTTAATGGGTACAAAAATACAGTTAGATAGAAGAAATAAGTTGCTGTGTTCTATAGCACAGTAGGGTGACTATAGTTAACAGCAATGCATTGGTACATTTCAAAATAGCTAGAAGATTTGAAATGTTCCCAACATAAAGAGATGATAAATACCTAAATATCCTAAATACCCTGATTTGATCATTACACATTGCATGCATATATCAAAGTATCACATGTACTTCCAAAATATGTACAACTATGTATCAGTTTAAAAAATAAATATATAAATACATTTAATAGGTTAGATGCCCTTGAGCAAAATTCATTTGGATATTTTGATACAATTATCACTTAGGCTATTTTACCTCAGGACAAATATGGAACACATGTAATTAAATAGTTCCTGGTGGAAGGAACTTGCACGGCCAGAATTGCATATGTAAATAAAAAAATGGAGTTAGGATGCCCCAGGGCAAACATGGGCAGGGTCTGTTCTGAGGTTGGCAAGCTAGGGCTTGTGTCCAAGACGCACATGGAGTGACTCTGTTTGCAATGAACTGGGCTGGCCCAGGCACAATTACGTCATGGATGAGGTTAAGGAGCTTGTCTTGGGACCTTCCCATCTTCTGTTATCCTGCCTCTCTCCCTTACTTACTAGCACAATACTTGATACCTGGTACAGATTCTCAAAGTATGGATTTTTTGTGATTGATCAGATTTTACCCCTTTCATTTCTAGTTACTGATAATTAGCAATGTATTATCTCAGGGACTACATAATTACATCTACAATCAAGAGAGTTGTAATGTCTTGAGGAACAGTTCCCCACGGCTTAGCAAATGAACCAACTCAGCCCGAATGAAAAATCCCCCTCTTCCCCATTGAGTGTGTGGCAATAGCATCAGAGTCCCTAGTGATAAAATGACAGAGTCCCAGAAGACTTGCAATGCAGATGGTTATCAGCCAACTTTAAAAAACTGTTTTCATGCACTCTGCAGCTTGGAATTTCCCCTCTTCCCCCTGCCACCTTGATGTCGAGAGCAGCTACAGATGTGGGTCAGCTCTGTCAAGGGCCACTCAAGTTCATCTGAGATTACTGTGGAAAGTCCCTCCTATGAGTATGCTGGTACGGTGGATTTTATAGGGTAAATATATTTCGATACAGCAACCATTCTCAACAGGAAAAAAAAAAATTGCACTCTGTTTTTCTCAGTGTCTTTTATAATATATTCCAGGCAGAGACAAATGCATAGAAGGGTCAAGTCATTTCTAGTCTCCTAATAAAAAACCAGAGTTTTTATGTATTAGTGGGGTGAAGCCATGTGGATGGATGAGATCACCTAGGAGAATGAGATGGGAAGGCGTCAAAGTCAACATCTTGAGGAACTCCAACCTTTAACTGTTAGAGAGTGAAGGATAACCTTGAAAAAGGCACTCCAAGAAGATGTTAGGGGACCAGGAGACAAACCAGGAGCACGGGGGTGTTGCAGAAATCCAGAGAAGGGACGATTTCAAGAAGGTATGTGTGGGTGATACTCTTGAGTTACCCTGAAGATCAAGTAAAATAAACAAAACAAAACAAAAGTAGCATGTTATAAACTGAATTATTTCCTCCAAAATACATACATTAAACCCCAACCCCCAATATGACTGTATTTGGAGATGGGGCCCCTATGGTCATTAAAGTTAAATGAGGTCATAGGGGTGGGCTCTAATCTAATACGACTTGTGTCCTTATAAGGAGAGGAGATGAGGACACAGACACACACAGAGGGAAGACTCTGTGAAGACGCGAGCCACAGAGAGAGGCCTCAGAAGAAACCAATCCTGCTGACACTGTGCCTTGAGAACTGTAAGAAAGTAAGTCTCTGTTGTTTAAGCCACCCAGTCTGTGGCACTTTGTTGTGGCAGCCCTGACAAAGTGCCACAAGCAACAAGGAGTCATAGTTGACCTATGAGAGAGTTGTCTGGGGGAATAATGAAGATGGAAAACTATATTGGAGCATGTTGAAAACTAAGGATTGTGAGTAAATACTTGGAGAGAAGGCGTATGGACAATTCTTTCAAGAAATTTGAATGTGAAGAGACAGAGATAGGGCGATAGAGAGAAATGTGGGGTTTCAAGATTACAAGGATGAAACTTGAAAAATAGTAAATAATGAACAAGGTCATATGTGCAAAAATCACCTCAAAAGGTAAAATATCTTTCAGATTAAAGAGCAGAATTACAATTCAATCATAATGTCAACAGCAATAAAAATAACAAATCATTAATGATATCATTTATTGAACAACTAATATAAGCCAAGTTGTGAGCTTCATGCTTTATATATTAATATTTTACCTAATTTTCTCATCACAGCATAATGCTTGGAGCCTGCTACATATTCAGTACATGTACACTGGATGAATAATGAATGACCCATAAAGTAGGTATTATTTTATTCCCAACTTATGTATGAGGAAATTAAGAGTCACATAGTTTAAATAACTTTTCCAAGGTTTCTATGGCTCTAAAGCACAGTCAATAATGTACACACATTTAAAGAAAACATGTGTCAACCAAAGGAAAATGCCCTAAATAAAAATAAAGAGAGATTAGAAAGGCAAAAACTAAGGACGCTTTCTATTGCTGTCCAGGAGACAGGGTACCAGGTGAGCAGCCCTATTGGCCTTGGAGAGCAGAACTTTCTCCTGGAAAAAGGTACAGGAGGCTTTAATATAGTGATTAGGGTTATTCCAACACTCGTTCCCCACCTGGGAGCTGGGGGCCAGATTGTGGACCCTGTAGACCCCTGCAACAACTCTTAGCAAGCGAGGGTGGGGAACCTGCAGCCTTGGGGCTGCATGTGGCCTTCTGGACCCTTGAATTCGGCCTCTTGACCGAATCCAAACTTCGAAAGGCCGCCCTTGGGGATCTGGAGGGCCATGTGTGGCCTTGAGGCTGTAGGTTCCTCACCCCTTTGGACACTCCAAGAAGAAGACATCAAGATGAGATTAGCCATGCAAGAGACTTATTAGGGAAAATACCTTCGGGAGAAAGACGGAGGAACTCAGAGGAGGCTGAGAGAGCTCTCAGACCTTAGAGGAGAGAGAGAGGAGGGCAGGATGGTTTGGAGGAAGCCTCTTAGCCTGCAGTGCAGTTCTAAGAAGGTACAGTATCCGGGTATATAAATACAGCCCTCTGTATCCATGACTTCCGCATCTGCGGATTCAACCAACCACAAATTAAATATTCAATAATAATAATACAACAATAAAAATGATACAAATACAAAGCAATACAGTAAAACAACTATTGACACAGCATTTACATTGTATCAGGTATTGTAAGTAATCTAGAGACAATTTAAAGTATATGGGAGGATGTTCATAGGTTATACGCAAATGCTATGTCATTGTATATAAGGGACTTGAGCATCGCAGATTTTGGTATCTGAGGGAGTCCTGGAACCCATCCCCTGCGAATACTGATGATGACTGTATTGGCAAAAAGCTGATGGGCAGTCTTGGAACTGTGGATGCCCGTCAGAGAGTCCTTATGTTCTAGGAAAGGTCCTGTTTTGCATTCCTGCCCCACTCAGCCGTTGACTAGGGGCAGCCCAGGGAAAGTATGGCCTTGGGCTTTGGGATGTGTGCTCATATGGTAGCAGAGCCGTGGCACCAACATGATGGCGTATTTCAAAGTGTAATAGTGGAGCTCTTGGTCAATTATGCCACCTGCAGCCGAGATCTGAAGGTCCTATTATCACAGCCATCTTGTATCCCACGTCTGTTTGTAGCCTCCTACGCAATACAATTATTTTATCTAAATGAGTCAATGGAAATAAAAGTACCGAAGAGAATCTGAAAAAAAAGTTGTTTTCTTCAGTCTCTAAGACTCTGTTTAACTACCTAAATATCCATAATACTACTGTGTTAAGTAAGTCAGCCAATAGCAACAAACTGTAATTCAGGCAATTTAGAATTGGTACAAGATTAATCTTTCATCATAAATGTTTACAATATTATCAGTATTTCATAAAATGGTGATTTCATATCTTTTAATAAGATAAGGAAAAAGGCAAAGAACACTCTTTCTGCCCTACTTCCCAGTGATCTCGTTACTTACCAGCCTTGGATCAGCCCAGACTGTGGTTACCCTCTCTTCCTCTGTGTTCTAGCCCTCCTGCTACGCTAGCTCCTGTCAAAGTTGTTCCTTGTATTACTGTTTCACGTAGCTCCAAAAGTCAAACACAAAGCCACTTGTCCTTAATGTATTTTTTAAAGGAACCCTCTCATCCAAGAATACACGCTCCTGTTTTTATAAAAATGTGATTCAACAACCATGTGCTGAGAACATACTTTTTGCAAGATGAACATTGGGTGAGCCAACAGCTAATGATTTTCTAATAAAGGAAATAAGCAAAGAAGAACAACTAGACTGCTGTTCTCAACACTGTGCACTAGGACTGTTGCAGTATAACGTGTTTATTTGTAAAAGCAGCAAACTGAGTCACAGAATAAAGAAGGATTTTATTTTTACACTTCCTTGTAAGTCAATACCAAAGTCAGAAATGTTACATAAAATTTTCTGATCCTACACCACACTCGAATAACTATCTGGGGATCACACTACTTTTACAAGCTGAGCACATCAATGCCTGAGAATCATTCGTTGTGTGTCCAGAAGAGGCCAAATAAGTGTTCTTCTGCAACTAAATATTGATTCTTCAGCATTCTGTCATGTTAGACATATCATTTCACTTGAAAAAGCAGTTTTTTTTCAGTGTTTCAGAGGAAAAATATAGCTATAGGACAGATTTTTCCTGTCTCCTAATATATATTATTTAATTAAATGAGAACTTTAGTTTTAAATTTATCAGTAACCATGTTCCTCTTGCTTCTGTCATTCTCCCCGGTAATATCTATGCATTTAGGATTTAAAGTGGGGGAGAAATGAGGCCCACATATCAAGATAAAATAGAACTTTTCTTTTTCAGAGCGAAGGAAGCCAGAAATTGATAACTATATAATGGATTTTGTAATTATCCTTTTTCTTCTAAGGATTAAAAGCTCAACTCCACTATCCATGGGGCAGTTGACAGCTAACCAACCCTGTTTACTGTTTCTAAGACAAAATAAAACTGCTACAGAACCTCATTCACTTTTCTTAAAGTACTCATTTACTGGGAGCTTTATATATTCCATGCCAGGAAGTTAAGCAATTCAGAGGAGTTAACACAACTTTCTTGGGCCTCCAAAAGACTATTTCCTATCATGAAGCTTCAAGATCATAGTCCTAGAAAGGCCCCAAAGAAGTGTCACCTGCTAATTTGTTCAATACAGAAATGGTGAAACAGGCTTAGAGATAGCAATCAGAACTTTCTGGGCAGTCCTCTGAAGCAAGAGGAGAACAGCTGCTCTAAATTACGGTGACACTATGTTCTTTAAAATACTAGATATGAATCTACTGCGCATGGATATATGAATGCATGAAAGAAACATCTGTCAATTTTGTTTCATATAATAAACTACTATATTTTTATGTGTGACCGTTGGTCAATAATTCTATTTCCCATCCTTATTTAGTTTGGCCACGCTCACTGGAACCCTAGGGCAGAATTAAACCTAGACTTCCTGTACAGATGAAAATCTATATAATCTTTATCCTGGTTTATAAAGATTTTAGAAAGTAGGATTATGCAATTTTGGTTCCAGAAAGTTCTTTCCCTATTTTTTTCTTTTCAGTGGTTCTCATTTTTTTTTAAAGTTTTCTTTTTCATTTGTTTGTTTTTGTTTGCTTTTTAAAAAATATACACGAGGACCTTGTCTCAGTAGTTTCTTCACCAAATTTCCAGGCTGCAATGATTGTTATTGTCTTACATTTTACACAAAGATCTTATATCCCAAACTTAAATAACCCCAGAGGCTTTCTTTTTATTTATTCATGGAATAAATTTGTTGAGTGTCTTTCTTGGGCAAGGCCCACACTTGGGTGCTATGCAGTGGACTTATATCTGGAGCTGTGCAGGACACCCTTCTGCTTGTTTCAGGGCGGCTGTCCTCCCTTGGGTTTGCTTAATCCTCACATTGTTAGCAAAGTAGAGAAAGAAAGAATAGGGGATGGGCTGGCTCTGTCTCTTTCTCTTTCTTTCTTTCTTTCTTTCTTTCTTTCTTTCTTTCTTTCTTTCTTTCTTTCTTTCTCTTTCTTTCTTGAAACTCTTCCTAGAAATCCTCCAGAGCTTTCCCCTGTTTTTTCGTTGAGTAGGATTTCATTTTAAGACCACTACAAAAAACATCAGTGATAAAAGATGGGATTACAATGTTTGCCTTAGACTAACCCTTTCAGATGGAGTAGGTGTTGGAACGTCAACCGCAATAGCTACGAACAGGCATGCAAACAAATCATAAAGTGCAAGATAAGAAGTGATGAACCATAAAAAAGATATAACTGAAGTGCTTTGGGTGTTAAATCTGAAGAAATTATTTCCATCTAGGGATAAAGAAATAACTTACTTTGGAATTGAAGACTGGATTTCAGCACAAAAGGATAGAAAAGAACACTTTAATTTGCCGATCAAGAAATGGCAATGGGAAAGAATGGGGCATGTGTAAGGTTACAAGTGACATTTCGCGGAGATAAAAGGTATATGAAGATGCACTGGTTAGCTTTTGCTGTGATCACAAATACCTACTACATCTCAAAGGCTTATAACCACAACCACTGATGTCTTGCTCACAGGTCTGCTGGTTGTCTGCAGCTCTGGGTGATCCTGCTCCAAATGTCTTCTGATTCTGGGAACCAGGCTGAAGGAGAGGCCCCTATCTGGGATATACTTCTCACATGGCAGAGAGCAAAAACCAAATCTATGGTGGAATTTCTAGGGGCCCATACCCTCTGAGATGAAGCCATATTTATGGCATCTTGCACCTCCTACCATTCAGAAAGAGGCACAACAGCTGGTGAGAGTCTGGAAGCAGCAGATGTCATAGGTGTACTGTTCTCATCTATGTTCCAAGATATCTTTGACCCAGACAGTTTTGCCATGGGTCAAGAACAAAAGAAAGACCCGCAACACATATCCAAACTAGTATATAAGCTGCTGTATGACTTGAGCACCTTGGGCTACCAGATCAGATGGTGGATGAAATGTCCGAGATACCATATAGAATCTCCAAAAGCCTCAATGGGAAAATCACTATGCAGACCTTTAGGATTTCCATGCATATCTATGCTCTCTTCTGCCATTAACTGTTCTCCTTATGAGGAACAGCTGCTGGCTTGCTATTGGTAGTGAATGGATATGTGACCATGGGACTCAAACCACCACTGCACAGACCACAACTGCCTCCACAAAATAAGGTCCTTTCCTTCTCCCTTCCAAATCTTGCATATGGCTCACACTGGTAAATTCTAATCTTGAGCAAGATAGAGTAAAGGATTTGGGGAAATGCAATCCCTGGCTTCTTTACATGCACAGGAGGCTCTGGGAGGAGTGGTAGTTGTCAAAGGCAATCAGCACAGAAGAGGAGAGGAGAATGAGATTGGAAAGATAGATTGAAGCTTCATCATGGGGGGTCTTGAACGCTAAGAAAAAAGGCAATAGGGAGACTTTTAAGTTTATATGTAAAAGAATGGCATGATCAGGGATTTAGTTTGAAGCTCTTTCAAATTCTCTGTAGGTAGGAAGGTGACAGATGGACCCCAAAGAATCCTAACACCCTTAACTGTGTTCCTTTGTGCCTTGCACTGAAACACGTTATATTCGTACACTTAAATCCTTTAAACCTTTATATATTATCCTTACAAGGAAAATTTTATTATCTCTACTTTTCAGATAAGAAAACTGAGACTTAGAGAGATTAACAAACTGGCTTAACTTCAAGCTAACCAGATGTAGGAGTTGGCATCAAAGTAGGTGTTCTGGATTCCAGCATCCAAACTCTTTCCACTATGTTATATTGTCTCTCCCTGTGGGCTAAGACACAGAGACGGAGCCCTGCAGCAGGAGAAAGAGGGGCTGAAACCTCCTCTTTGCATTCATCCCTTCATTTATTCCTCCATTCAATAAATAACTTGCTTAACACATTGACTGCCATGTGAGTTGTATTTAACTGAGGCTTGTTTTGACCCTGGGGCCTCCTGAAGCAAATCCTGCTGTTGGTTCTTGAAGATCTTGCTCATTGATGTTCTTATTGTTACAATTAATATTGACAATTTAATTCTAAAAGCATGGATTGCATTGCATATCACTCATGGACAGAAAACAATAAAAAATAATAAATTAGAAAGGATTGTGTTGTTTTGATAAAACACAGTGGCACCAGGAAAAAAAATTTTTTTTTCTAGCATGGCAGTCAATGTGTTAATACCAAGAAATGTTCTAGACCCTGGAAGGGATACTGTTATTACAAAATTAGGTGAAGGGATAGAAGTTACACAATTCAGAGGAGATTCATAAGGTACTATTTTAGCATGCCTTCAACCATGGATACTTAAGTGTGATAGATAACTTGAGTCCAGGTGAATTAAACCCTGGAAATTATAGTTGCTGATTTGTCATCTAGCCCCCTAGAGTCTGAAGTCCAAGAGGGTAGAACTATGTCTTCTTCTTCCAAAGACACTGTTTGTATCTCCACGTGTCCTGCACATGGTAATTACTCAATAAAGATGTCATGAGTAAATGTTGGCGGGACTGGCTGAAGGAAGGATAAGAACTATAGATAATTCATGTTGATAGTGGTGGTGAGAGTCTGGTAGGCTTTTCTTTGTTGATGAGGCTCGTCCTTTAAACCTGGAACATTATCTCTCCCTCACACTCTCCAGCTCCAGCGATACTAGCCTAATACCTCTCTTCCTGCCACAAGTCTCACTTTCTAGTAATACTTCCTAGTAATCCCTTGCCACAGGGTGAAGTGTCTAAAAGAGAGACTTCATTCACCATGTTATCCTCCTAGTGACGAACCTCCAAAGGTCTCCATTCAACTCCAAAGCTTAGCCTAACATGTAAGGCCTCTGAGAATTTGTCATTGGCCCATCTTTCTGTCCATCACTTACCACCAGCTCCCCAGCCCAACGCCCTAGACCCTGTCCTGCATCCGTACGGGACCATTCGCAACTCCTCGAACACACTGGGCCCTCCTCCATTTCTTCACTCGAACTCCAAATTATCCTTCGACATACAGCTCGAAAGGTGTCTTGACCTCACATCCCATTCTGAATTGGTCTTGCCTTTTCCTGAGATCAGTAGTGCTTTATTTATAATTCTACTGTCGCTTTTCCCATACCGCATTCTGATTATGTATTTCCATGTCTCTCTCTCCACGGACTTAGAGCTCGTCTTTGCGTGGGGGTTTCTAGAGAGGTGCTAGCAGGTCAGAGGTGCTCAGCTAATGGTGGTTGGATGAATGGGCCTACAGAGTGAGTGACAGAGAGGCTTCTGCTTGGCTTTGAGAGGCTTTGATGCAGGCTTCTTTGTCTGGGTGCTCACGCTGGTTACAGACAGGCCCACGGCCCTCTGTCTGCACTAAAAACAAAGGAGAGAATTTCCATGAATCCTCCATGTAGAGGTCATGTCTTTTCAGTCATAAAACCTCCCAGTAACCCGGGGTGGTGTGACTGTGACCAGGGAAAACCTTGGTAGATCACCCTGTGGAAGAGACTGAGAGATTTAAATCCAAGATGCCAGCCCTTAGATCAGCCTGACCCTGGCTCTGTTATTCTGACTAATTTGCCCTGTGGCACAGGCTAATTTGTGAAAAGAGAAAATATTCATTTGACCATTATGTGAAACTGGGGCTTGCGCCGTGAATCACTCCATGCCATTTCATCAAGGCATGTACTCAAAAGAGGGCAGATACCATTTTTTTAAAAATGTCCAATAATGTTGAGGATATGACCAGACCTGCTCCCTTTCAGCTAAGAAAAAATTCCCTCTCCTTTGTGGCAAGTGTGAGGGTGACAGTCAACTTTCATCTTCCCTGACAAGATAGCTCAGACATTTTCCTCGGGGAAAAGCGATTGATCATTGGGTTCTGCTCAAGAATAACGTGAAGTGTATGAAAGCACACACAGAGCTCCGTTCTTTACAGTTGCCTCCTTTGAAAACATGTGAGAACACACAGGATGTTCTTCATTAGACAAGGAGCCCGCTTGGGATTTTTATTTCTAAAGCTCTTGAGTACTAAGGGTTACGACAAGAGGCCATTTCTGCTCCACAATGTAAAGAGAGAGGGCCCTCCTCAGCCCCACAAACATGCGCCTAACCTAACTACTCTTTCTGGTTAATGCTGGTCTCTCTCCTCTTTGAACTCACCAAAGCTCTTTCTGCCTGAAACTTAACTGCAGAACATTTATCATGTATATTATATTGGGACATTTGCTGTCCTCTTACGCTTCATATCGTTTCAGGTAGATTTAAACTTCTCAAGAACAGGGAACCTGCCATATGCTTTCCTAGTAACCCCTACAGGGCCTGGCACAAAGCTGAGTACGTAAATGGTGCCCAATAAATAACTTGGTGGATATAGTCCTAAGCTCAAGGAGTAAAAACGATGTGTGAGAGATGAATGCATCATGCCGACTTCTTTTGGGGCAATTTTGTAGGAAGCCATCATCAATTTGTAACTGAGCCTTATTTCTTTTTGTAACCTAGATAACAAGCAATGCTCCAAGACCAATGACACATAGTTTTCTGGCAACCTGAAGCTGATCCCTTTCCTTGTGCTACCAGAGTATGGTTTTTAGCAATAGGATTGAAACATCATCACACTCTTGAACCTAATGAAGGTATATCTACAGGAGAAATTCTGTGTTCCATTCTGTTATCATACCTTAAAAATGATAACTGAGCACTGCTGGAAGGCGACTCAGAGTAAAGTAGAATGGATGAGTTATTTTAGGAAAACCTATTGACATATTAAAATTCTGTATTCAGGCTGCAGAAAGGCTGATAAGAAATAAAAAGTTTATAAAATCATGAAGATAAAAAGAGTGACCACAGAATTTCCAAGAAGCACTATAATTCTCCCACTTAAAGACACTTGGCAAACAATAGGCTTGGAGAAGCCCTTATTTAATGATCACATGACCAAAGACATAAATAGTTCTTAGAAGTATTGAAATCAATTAATGGTGCATAGAGCCACACTATATTATTAAGGAAATCAGGAACATTTGGAGTTCTTGTGCTGAAGGGCAAATTACCATACTTTCTTGCAAAAATCTTACTTGATGTCCTTCTCAGACACATAATACTGAGGGGATAAGGGTATTGGGCTTCCCTATTATTATATGTCTTCATTTCTTATTCCTAGTTTGAAATTATTTTTTCTTTCTCTGAATTCCTACAGAATTTTATCTGTACCAACAATATATTGTATATTTGCTATGTACAGTACCTGTATATTTGCTGCATTCTATTACAAATATATGTCGCTTATCCTACTAGATTTAGAGGTCTTTTATGACAAAAATAATGATAAGTATGATGCTGATAATAGGAGCTCACATTTAATATGCTCCTACTATGCACCATACTTTCTGGGCTTTATTGATTCAGACTCATTTAATCACATTGCATAGATGTTTGCATGTCCTTTAGGTCCAGTAACACCTGGAATAAAATTGTCTGTGAAATAAACAAATGGTAAGCAAGTTCTGGGGTTTGTTGTCCCTTTGGGTAACCTGGAAACATGGGAAGGTCTGATTGAGATACAGATGCCTCAGTGATTTTTCTCTCTCTCCATAATTTTTCAGAAGCCTGTTTTACCAGGCAGGGAGGGTTACATCTTCTGATGGCATGTTTCCCTTCCAGTCCCTAGTGCAGTGGTATCAGGCTAGTAAGTCCACAGCAAATGCCTCTTGACTTACATGTACCACAGAATTAATTGTGAAAAGCTTAAGCAATAGTAGCTTGGGGACATCGCTGACGGTTATATACAGTGAACGTGCTACCATTTCAGATGTATAAGGCAATCAACACCCAGTGTCCCATGAAGACAATGAGATATGAATACATACATAATTCACATGTTCCAGATAAGCTCTGTAATGAGTTTGAGAGGTCCCTGTGTATTTCTAACTAATTTGTCTAAATCTGTTGAAGGTGGGTGGTTTCTAAAATGCCTGGGTTTTGAAATCTCTGAACACCTAGTTCAGAGTGTAAAAAAGAAAATAGTAAAAAAGAAACTGTGAGTGTTATTCCAAAGCTCTACAGGGCTTAAAAATAAATCCCAAACATCCTCAAGAAACTCCCACTCTTAGGGAAATTATTAACTTGTGAGTAATGTGAAGATATTCTCAGTACATTCCTAGTTACATATCCCATCATCTCCATTGTTTACTCTTAGAGAGAGCCCTTCTCATATTTCTCGTAGACTCCCAAATGCATAGAATGGCCCAACAAAAATAACTGATCTCCATAATCCTTTTTCTGTAGCACCTCTTAACCCTCCTAGCCCCAGTCTGGCATTTTCCTAGAGGTGCCCTCCTCTGAGGGAACTTGCCCTGGGCCAGTGGAGGTTGGCAGGAGAGAGAGGCAGGGGAGGTGAGGGCAGAAAACCATGGCAACTGGTCTTTGAACTCCCTCATTACCCTGAACGATTCTAAAATGGCCTAGCTTTGTGGCAGTCTGTGGAATTCCCTTTAAAGAGAAAGTTGGACCTTGCAGAGTTTTCTCCTTTTCTGATTAGGAGGGGACTCTTAGATCCTGGCTCTCAGAGTTTGCCTGAGTTTCTTTGCCGTGGTGGGCGGTAAGTCAAGATGGCTGAATTCCCGAGCTTTCTGGATCTATGTGAAAGTTCTCAGCCTCTACCCAAGCCGTTTTCTCTGCCAAGTGGTGCGATAAAACTTGTGAGAACAGGTTTTCCTTGTGAGGTAGCTGATGCATCTGCATCCATTTCTGGCAGCAAACCAAAGTAAAAAAGGATTTAGAGAATCGTTACAGAACATTATAGGGGCTTGGTATGAATTTGGTTTAGAAGCTTAACGATTATTCAAGGAAATGTGTTTTTTGTTTGACCTTTACTCAAGCAATTTCCCACAGCACTCACACTAACTGTAACCCAGTGTAACCAGCCAAGACCCAGGCAAGCCACTTTCGTGTAGATGAATTGTAAGACTTTCACCAATTCAACATGATCAGCATGTGGCCTAGGAGATCTTTTTTCAGCAATGAAACTCCACATTCATAGGGCCTTAAATTTCAAAGGCTTTTCACATCAGTTACCACTTCCATCTTAGCAGAGAATTGCTCCATCTGTCTCATAAATTCATTGATTCTAGTGTCTCAGTTAAGGCGACTTTTTCTGTTTTCCATCTTTTCTCTTTAATAAGAAATAGAAGCAAAAGAGAAATATGTATCCTTAGTTTTCTTGCAGAAATGAGGGGGGAACACAGCTGGCTGCTGCACTCTACGGGGGTCTGGAGTCTCCACCTGCCCTGGTGGCAGCACCACAATCAGTTTTAACCTTTGTTTCCGCCTCCACACAGGCCCAAGGAAGCACCCAGGGAGACCGTCAGCCACTGAGAAACCGGGGCTCCCCGCCTTCCTCTTCTCGGTTCTGCTGGGAAAAGCCCACAGGATACCAACCGCCCAGTGCACACTTGGTGGAGAATCCAAGCAAGCACTCTTTTATCCACCCGCCCCCGACTCCAAAGCTTTAACATTACCAACCAGTGTAGAGTTATAATGTGCTTTTCTGGTTATCTCATTGAACTCTTAAAACAATACTTTGACGTAGATATTATTACTTGCCATGTTATAGATGAAAACTCAGAATTTTAGTGAGAACAAAGTCCAGCAGAACTTGGATTGAGCCCGTCTCTTTGGACTCACCTGCAGCGGAGTAAATTCATCACATCCTTGCTACTCAAAGCGTGTTCAGTGGACCACCAGCATTCCCTGCAAGTTCGTTAGAAATGCAGAGTCTTGGGCATTCCTCAGACCGAATCTGCATTTTTAACCAGACCCCCGTGATTTGTGAGCACTTTCACGTGTCAGAAGTACTCCTCTACGCTGTAACTATCTCTAGCCAAGGGGAAGTTCAGCTGAGGCCCCAAACGCAGAGTGACCTAATGAGTTGGATGTGTCCCTGGTACAACATCAAGACAAGCTCCCTCCAACTTTATATCATTCATCTGAAATTAATCTCAAGATTTATATCTCCCCCAACTCTTCCAAGTTGAATAAAATATAATTTCAACCTCTATGGCAGATAGACATCTGCCCAATACATCTTGGCGGGATGAGGAGCATTGTTTTTGTGTGAATCTTTTTGAAGGTCCCTAATGAAAACAGGTTTATCACTTCCGTTAATTCTGTAGTCTTAGCTGATGTGTCTTTTGAGAAAGCCCATTTAGCTTGAATACTTGGAAATATTCACAGATAAGCAATATTGATTTTTTTGTTTGAACAAAAGCTGCTTTTGATTTCCAAGATAATTTGTAGTCGTAGGGGCTAAGGAAGGGCTGGAGAGGAGAGGGCTGCAAAGTTCCTAAGGGAACCAAGGAGGAAAGCTGTCTGTGACTTCATTACCTTGCCCTCTGAGCTTCCTCTGCAAGTGAGGTCTGTACAGGTCACTCAGGACCTGTCTTTAGGATGTCATTATTTAAATAAAAATATATCTGGATTCTTCTCACCTTCCAGCCTTCCCAGTTTCCCATAGCAGTCATCAGGAAACCAAACGGCACAATTTCAGAGATTGGCAAAGTCCAGTTATCCAAGGTGCACCCACCAACTGCCCTCCGATGCTAGGAATTCCATTAATGAGACCACCAAAAGCGACCATCTGATCCAAGTAGAAAGCTTGTGTTAGAGACTCCAATTAAAGAACCAAATCTCAAGATTGTCACAAGTCACCTAAGCCCTGTCCAGGAATCTGGAGACATTTAACATGTCCCTATTTTGAAAGAACACTCAGCATAAGATATTTACATTTATAAGTAAATACTTATTTTATTTTAAAATGTGAATATAATTTGTATGATGCTATTGGACAAATCACATTATTGTCCCTTACCCCAACGAAATCTGCACCTTTTGTTAGAGAGTACCCACCTCTTCTTTTGCAGGAGTTCATTGCAATAAGTGTTCTACTTGCATTGAGTGGCCAAACTTGGTGGTCCCAACTTGCCCAGGAGTAGCAAGCACATCATAGACATTCAGCAATTATTTGTTGAATAGATAATTACATGATTGGAAAAGACATGACAGACAAATTTTATTGGATTTCCCAAGTCCCCCCAACTGCCCCTAACTCCCACCCTATCATTCGAGCTGTCTTCAAGAGACTATCAGCTGCTCCAAGAGACTATCAGCTGCTCCAGATTTGAGGAGTTTCAGACCAAAAGCTTAGTAACTAGTTCCTGAATCAAAACCACACAGGCTGAGTTCATGCAGCCTACTACTTTAGAACTATTGCTTTCCAAAGTGAAATACTCAGCAGTGGTAAGTAAGAAATAGGCCTTGAGTGGAAAATATTTGTAAAGGGAACGAAAGCAAATGGTGTGGTGTTTGCCAATGACATCGCGGAGAACCAGTGTGTATTAAAGGAGGGAAGACAAAGAGGCCTGATATTATGATATGCCTTCCTTTCAAGTACACATGTACACAGACCAAAATAAGGCAAGCCCCTTTTAGGAGGAACATTTCAGGCAGAAATAATTACTCTATACTTATTGCTGCTGGAGCTGTGGCCCCACAGGGGGAAAGGAGGGACAAGGCAGAATGCCTCAGGGGAAACCCAGGGGCAGTGAGCAATTTACAAAGGACTCAGTTCAGTCTACCTAGAGAGAGGAGTGTATATTTTAAAATATCACATTTAATTAACACTTAAAGAGGGGAATGAAATGGCTCACACCAGTGATTCCAGGCGGCTTTTGTATGAAACAGATGAAGGGGAAAAACCTGATTAGACACTAGCCTTAAGTACAGTTTCCTTGGATTTCCTTTTTCCTCTTTACCATGTAATAACACAGCTTAAAATTAGTTCTGACAGCTAATCAGAATGAGTGGCTTTTTCTTTTCCTGGAGTGGTTAGCGAGTACTGTGCATTGTGCCAACACACCATACCACTGGATGGATTAGGAAGCAAAGGACTGATTAGTTATTCCGTTGCAGGCAGCTCTGTCCTGCAGTTGCACCGGAGGGATCCCGAGGTACTAGGGTCTGCCTTGTGTCTGAGGGCAGCCTGGGAGTGTCGTAATCCAGCCCAGCAAACGAGGAGGCTCCTCCTCCTCCCTTCTGGCCCTTTTCCCCCCCTCAACCCTCTCCGATGCCTCCCACTCAGAGTTACTTCTGCTTCTGACGACACCTTGGAAATCTGTACTGTAAAAATGAAGTGTTGAACTAAATTTAGGCTGTTGAAGGATAAAGCAGGAAGTAGCTAAAGACAGAAATACACAATCAAATCAGGCTCTCTCTTTAAGAGAAGAACGTGGGACCCAGGAGGCTGTCTCAGAACAGGACACGCAATTTATGTGTCACGGGCAGATGTGAGGCAAGGTCGTCCAGGTGAGCGGGCAGGTGCTTCCTCCCCCAGGGGTGTCCTTGACTTGGTTTAAGGGAGCTTGTTCGCCTCACCAAGAGTTTTGCTTTGGAGCATGCTTTTGGAGTTCAGTTTGGAACGCAAGAGAATCATCATTGCTACGAGGGAAGTGATGGAATGGAAGGGAAGGGAGGTGAAGGGCTTCAAGATTTCCCAGACGAAAGCTGGGAAAGGACTACGATGATGGCCCCATCAATTTAATATAATAGCCACAGCAAAAGTGGCCAAGAGGGTGGTGTCTGGGCCAGACCCAGCCCATAGGATTCTAAAACCTGCCCTAGAGCTGGGCCATGTTCAAAATCCTAAGTATCCCTGAGTCTGCAGCTCCCAACGTGTCCCCCTTTGAGAGAAGGAGCCAGGGGAAAGGGTTCTGAGCTTAACTGGGAGCCGTGGCAAGCTGAGGCCTGAAATGCAGACACAGTCCCCTAAGCTGAGAGGAGCGGTGTCCAAGCCAACGAGGTGGGGGGCCTGGGCATGCCCCAGTAGGCTCTCTGCTGGGCTCCTGGAAGTTCTCCCTCTTAAGTTGTCCTTTGAGGGAGGAGTGGGCACTCATATTCTTGAGGCCAGTTTTCTTTAGACTCACAGAGGGAAGTGAGCCCAGGAAACAAGAGTGAGACTTCTTTAGTACAAATGCCTTGGCATTTCAGAACTGTGTTTTGCTGTGTCCATGCAAGAAGGTCAAAGAAAAAAGGAAAAGTAAGCCTTTAAAATTGCTTTAAAAAATGCACAGGCTATATTTTCGCTAGATGGATATGTGTTCTGTCTTTTTTTTCAAATTATGGTAAAATACACATAACATAAAGTGTATTTTAATCATCTCAAAGTGTGCAGTTCAAGCGCACCCATAATATCATACAACCATCACCACCATCTAGTTCCAGAATGTTTTCATTATCCTAAAAGGAAACTTGTACCCATTGGCAGACACTCCCCATTCCTACCTTCCCTGAGCCCCTGGCAACCACTAATCCGTTTTCTGTCTCTGTGGATTTGCTTATCCTGGATATTTCATTTAAATGGAATTTACAATGCATGAACTTTTGTGTCTGGCTACTTTCACTTATCATGTGTCAGCACTTCATTCCTCTTCATGGCTAAATAATATTTCATTGTATGTAGATATCTCATTTAGTTTATCCAATCATCAGTCACTAGACATTTGGGTTGTTTCTACCTTTTGGATATTATGAATAGTGCTGGTGTGAGTGTTTGTGTACAAGTTTTTGTTTGAATACCTGTTTTCAATTCTTTTGAGTAGAATAGCTAGGAGGAGAGTTGCTGGGTCATGTGATAATTCTGTGTTTAGCCCTTTAATCATTGCCAAACTGTTTCCCATAGAGGCTGTACCATTTTACATTCTCATCAGCAACACATGAGGGTTCCAATTTCTCCATATCTTTGACAATACTTGCTATTTTCAGTATTATTATTATTATTATTGCCATCCTAGTTAGTATGCAGTGGTGTCTCATGGTGGGTTTGAGTTGCATTTCCCTAATGACTAAGGATGCAAAGCATTTTTTCGTGTGCTTGTTGGTTATTTGTATGTCTCCTTAAGGGAAATAACTTTTCGAATCCTTTGTTTATTTTTATTTATTTATTTAATTTCATTTCAATTTTTTTTTATTTCAGCATATTACAGGGGTACAAATATTTAGGTAGCATATATTGCCCTTGTCCCACCCAAGTCAGAGTTTCAAGCATGCCCATCCCCCAGACAGTGTGAACTGCACCCATTTCGTGTGTATACATCCATTCCCTCTGCTCCCCTCCCATCTGCCCGACACCCGATTTATTTTTAAATTAGGTAGTTTTGATTTTTTGTCATTGAGTTATAGGAGTTCTTTATATATTATGGATACTAGACCCTTAGCAGGTGTAAGATTGGCAGATATTTTCTCTTATTCTGTGGGTTGTCTGTCTATTGTCTTGATTTTCCTGTTTTCAATGAGAAGATACTAAACAAAGTACTTAGATGCTATTGGGAAAGGGATACCAAACAGGATAGAAACAGCCATTGAAGTTTTGAGCTAAGAGAAGTCTCTTTGCTGTCATCTGTTTTCTCTCCTGGCTTCCAATAGACAACCCACATCCCAAAGCTTCCTTGAAATACCCACCACGACAGTAAGTTGTGTAAAGACCCTACGAGCCAGACATGGTGTCTTTGTCTTACATGCGTTTTCTCCTGTCCTTGTAGCTGCTCTGCAACATAAGTGTTATTATTTCCATTTTACAGATGAGGAAACTGAGGTGCAGGCATGTTAATAAATGGCCAAAGGCCACACTGCTCACAAACAGCAGAGTCAGGATACAAACCCAGGTCTGTCTGACTTGAAAGCCAGACCTCTTCCTACACACTCACAGGTTGGTTAAAATTTGCTCTGGGAAACTTAGGAGACTTCATGGGTTCCCCTGGGGTTTCCTAGCTATAAAGAGGAGGATTAGTGGAGGTTTTGGGTCTTTGGGGCCAGCATATACTCCAATCAAGGCAGCTCTACTTTAATCTCTTCTATAATTTGGGGCTCTAGTACAGGATTTTGTTTGGGGAAAAAAGAAGCCTCCAGTGCCTTAAAAAAATGTTTGAAAACCACTGCTAAATTGTGCTGCTTCACAGAAGAAAATCCCAAAGCTCTTGTAGCCTCTTGTAAAATAGAGGTTTCGCTAAAGGAAAACCAATTCTAAGCTTCATAGATGGAAACCTGGCATTGCATTTGCACACGCCTGCACCCAGACATGTGCCCGTGCACACACGCACCGACACACCCTCTCTCCACCCCCCGATCCCTGCACGTTCCTACTCCAGGCAGACGATGCCAGCTCCGGAGGGAGTTGCCTCTGAACGCCCACTTGCCATAAAAAAATACAAGTGGCTCTTGCCAGCAACTGCGCCCACACTTCCCGGCAGTCCTGGCTGCGGCCATCGAGCCCCAGGTATGTTGCCGCCCGCTCACCTTTCTCACCTTTGACAGCCTGCTCGGCAGCCACTCTCAACCCAAAATGAATCCCCATCCACCGGTGAGGGAGACCTTAGCTCCTCATCGTCCCCAGTCATGGTGACAATATTCGGGAAGAGATCCATTCTGAGGAAACCCCACAAGGTGAGGTGTTTCAGGCTCGTCCGTGTGGGAGGATGAACAGTGGCCGGGAGGGTGAGGGGTTTTGAGGTCAGCGGGCAGGGAGTGGATTTGTGTAGCTTCTCAGAACTGCAGCTTTGGTTTTCTGAACATTTATTCCATGTGCTGATAAATTGTCACCCGATGTCTGCTCAAATATAGTTCCAGTGTGAAATCACGTGAACAGGTTTCGTGTCATTGACTGCTTTGGTCAGAGATGAGGAAGGGGTGCTGGGGAGTCTCCCTGCCCACAGATTGCCTTTCTGTCTTCCACTCCTAGTTTTCTCCAACTTAAACATATACAGGGCTTCTTGTTCCCTTTTGCTCTCAAAAGTTACCTAGTTGACTGTGCGGATTTATTAACAAACTTGTAGGGTGGATGTTGCTTCCTGGCTCCTTGGGCACCAGCCATGGTGGACAAGGCTTCCCAACCTGCAGAAAGAACTTGCAGAGCAGGCAGCTATTAGTGGATTGTGTTTCCCAAAGCACTGAAAGGTGCTGCTCACCTCTAAACCCTCCCCAGTGACTTGCACCAGAATCATTCCTCCCTCGACTTTCAGCCACTAAAATCACTAGAATGTTTAGCCATCCAATATGGGGCTGTTGCTATTGCAGGTCTCTGGTGAAATACACATGGCGTCACGGGCTCAGCTGCTGAGGGACCTCTCTCTGGAAGACCTAGACCACAAGAATCCAATGAAGCACACATGAGAGTAAGCCCAGCTTTGCCCTGCCACTTGCTGCTTTGAGGGGCACACCCATGCCAGCCACGCCCAGCTCACCTATCCAGATCAGCAGCAGCCGGCCCCGGGCACCTGCCATTGGCATACATGATGAGTCAGCCATGGGATGTTGGGTGGCTTGAAGTTGAGAAAATGCCTTTTTCCTCCATCTTTTTTTTCCTTTTGAAGGCTAGGAGTCCAATTGCAATTTTTTTATTCTCTTCTTGACAATCAGGAAAAGTTTTTCCTATCCCCCAAGAAAGAACAAAACTAAGAGGAGTTTAGATCAACCTGGCCCGTGTGGTTTCCCAGCATCTCAGATATTTATCCATGTGGTGGTTCCTGGTCTTCTGATGACATGTGATCCAGCTGGGCGGGGTGGTGGGGTCAGGAGGGAGGAGGACACCCTCCCCCACACTGCCAGCTGTGTGGGAAATCACTCTTCGCTCCATTAGGCCAATCTCCAAAGCCTGGCATCTCCCTGCTACAGCCATCACAGTTCTCCAGCTTCTCCACCCACCAGGGATGAGACCAGCTGATAGGCACATGGCAAACACTGAAAACCGGCTCACAGCACAAAAGAGAGGGCAATGCGTTTTAGTGGGAGCTGCACGGTAGCCCCAGAAGGAAGGAGGTAGCAGGAGAGGTGGGAGAGAGGTCAGCGGCAGCAGGATGAGGTGCCAAATGTGAATCATCTATATCGTGAGTTTTAGGGGTGCCCTTGCTGCCAGATCCTCCCACTGAACTCAGCTAACACGTCTCAGGGCTCTTGAATCAGAAATGCCATGGATTTGATTTAGAATGGTCTCCAGAATACTATTCCCTGGGAACTAACAAGATTTCAATGAGCAAAATATAGTAGACTACCTCTTGAGGATATGACTTACATCAGCGGTCCCCAACATTTTTGGCACCAGGGACCAGTTTCAGGGAAGACAATTTTTCCACGAACTGGGAGGGGGTTGGGGGGTAAGTTTTCAGGATGATTCGAGAGCATTACATTTATTGTGTGGTCAAACCTCTCTGTTGATGATAATCTGTATTTGCAGCTGCTCCCCAGCGCTAGCATCACCACCTTAGCTCCATCTCAGATCGTCAGGCAGTAGATTCTCATAAGAAGCACACCCTAGATCCCTCCCATGTGCAGTTTACAGTAGGGTTCGGGCTCCTATGAGAATCTAATGTCACCACTGATTTGACAGGAGGCGGAGCTTATGCGGTGATGCCAGCCATTGGGAGCGGCTGTGAATACAGATGAAGCTTCGCTGGGTCAATTGCTGCTCAGTTCCTGCTGTGCGGCCTGGTTCCTAACAGGCCATGGACAGGTACTGGCCCTGGGTGGGAGTTGAGGAACCTCAGACTTACATGCAATCAAGGAACAAGAAATTCTCCTACCTCACATCACGCGAATCTCCCTAAAACCCTGCTGCAGCTCTGAACTTTCATAACACAGGCTGCAGGCAGCATTTCATAGTGATCACAGTGCACAATTATATTCGATGTGTCAGACATACAAAATATGGTTAGCGCAAACATGCTCGCTAAATTCACTATGGTTTGCTAAATTAATTCCTATAAACAAAGAGAAATAAATTCAATTTTATGACCAATTATGCTTATTGATTTTTCGAGGTCATGCTTCAAAACAAAGAAATAAAAGTGGTGAAAGTTTAGAAATTGCAATATGACTTCATGAAGAACTGTATTTGAAATATTGCTTTATTTCTAGTTCAGCACTATCATTCTGTTTATTAATGAGTGTATCTAGGATCCTAGCTTTAGAACAGTGCCCTGTGTTCTCACACTGGAATGCAGACAGCTCTACGTATATTTAGTATCTGGGAAGGGGGCTCATGTATTTGCTGGGGCTTAAGAGCTTTCTAGGAAATAAATTATCCAACCACCCCTACCACCAAAGTTAAATAACTCATCCATGGCAAGTAGCAAAATGTATCTTTGGATGCCATATGATGCTTGTATTCTGTTGGTACCCGGTCATAAGTTTATCTTGGGATCAAGATTCATACCTGACCTAAGTCTCATTGTGAACCATGACCCAAGACATCTGATTTAAACAATTCTTTTTTGAGTGGGCAGAAGTGGCACATCTGTTAATGAGACATGAATTTAGAGATGATTCTTTGGAGAGGTATAATATTTAAAAGGTATAATTTCTAAAGTGTCATTTAGTTTTTTAAAAATAGATATATTCAAAACAAGCTTCCTCTTTGAAAGAGAGAAAAGGTGAACCAGTTCTAAGTATTTATCTTCACAGATAGAAACCTACGGTTGCATTTGCACACACCCACACCCACACCCCCTCCCCCCACTGCCCTGTTTCCATTAGTTCTCTGACAAAGGTCGTGCATCTAAGCAGGGAGCACTGTGTAAGAAAGTCTGGATCGTTTCACCCAATGCCAAGATCACTTTGCTGATCACCGATTCCCGCTTCTCCAAAACTTCTGGGACTTTGAGCACAGCCTGACCTTGGACTACCCCTGTGGGGTGGAGCTGGAGTAGGGGTTCTTCTTATAAATTCTGACTCTTGACCCTTACCCAGACCTATTAAAAGCAAAATCTCTTGGAAAAAGATCAGGAATCTGATTTTTTTAACAAGATCCCCACGTAGTTCTTACGCACAAGAAAGTTTGGTAACCACTTCCAGAAGATTGCAAATATATTGGCTCATAAAGGAACCAGACCCAAGGCCTTGACTTCGATCCCATATTCATCTCAGCAACTGTGGCTCCAGGCTCTACCGCCATCCCACAACAGCACAATGACAAGAAAAAGAAACACACAAAAAATGATTAAGTGAGAGGCAATGAAATATGAGAGATAAAAAGCTAAATAATAAATGCTAGAATGCCAAAAATAGAATGATTTTTAACTCTCCTTGGTGACTCAGAGATACCCAGGACACCAATACTCATACAGCCTTTGCCATTCAGGTGACCAGTATTACTGACATACACAGGTATTTTCATCTGGACACTGACTTAAGTCACATGAGCCAGAGAGGTGAGAACAGCAGAGCAAAGCTAAGAAAAATGTAACACTGGGATTCTTTTTCAAATAAACATGCTTTATTGATGCCTAGATTGATAAAAATTACCAATAAATATGCATATATTGGGGACACAGCTCAAATTTTTTTTACTGATAAGCATGCATAATCAAATGTTTGGTGATCAGTGCTCTACTATATTCCTTTAGGACTTTAATAGTTGAGATCAATTTGAAAAATTTAAAAAAAACTCACTACAATATGATGCTAATCAGTATCATGTAGGACCACTCTTAGAGGATACCTGTGTTTTACTATAGACGATAATGCTTATCTTGAAGGAATCCATCTCCAGTAGTGAGTTTTGGGCTCCCTGGTTGACAGGTAAATGAGATGAGAAGCCTTTTCTAGGAGAAGTATACCTGATAAGCAACGTCTAGTGGTTTTTAACTACACTCTTGGCCGGGATCCGGAATTCAAGTCAGTTGGTATTTTTCAGTGAAGTCACCACTAGCCTTTCACCGTCCAGGGGGATTCAAAACAGTCGAGTCACTTACCGGTGGGTTCTGCAGGTATTTTAAGGAGAGTGTCTTGTGTTTTTCATATTTATATTTTTATTGAGGTTTTATATAGACTACTTCAGTTATAAGGATCAACCCTGAGGTCTCATCAATCCATTAATTTAAAAAAATACTTATCTGTGTTTTACTTGGGAAGAAAACCTCAGTTCCTTAACCGTCTCTGCATTTCTCTCCCTTTTAATCTACACTGGAGCTGCACATGTCTAATACTCTAATACCAAACATATTTTAAAAAGGGAGGGAAACACTTTAGGGTGATCAACTGTCTTAGTTTTACCAGGACTGTTTCAGTTTCAGCACTGAAAGTCCCACATTCCAAGGAACCCCTCAGTCCTGGGTAAACCAGGACAGTTGGGCACCTAGAGCTTCACTGCCCGATACAGTAAACAGTAGCCACATGGGACTATTTAAATCTCAAAAAATTAAAATAGGATAGAATTTAAAATCTAGTTCCTCATTTGTGCTGGCCACATTTCAAGGGCTCAGTGACTACGTGTGGCTGGTGACTACCTTATTGGACAGTGCAGAGACAGAAATTTCCATCACTGCGGAAAGTTCTATTGGATAGTGCTGAGCTAGAGGGTATCTCCTGCAACAGCCTAGAACTAACATCCTTTAAAACAGTGCCGTGGTCAAGTGTTGAGCAACCTCATGTGATGGGGCTGCCACCTCAGTGAACACACAGAGCATGCTGGGTCAGCAAGCCACAGTGGAAACTTCTGTTTTTCAGGGTTTGCATATTCTGATGCATCAGGCTTCTGGGACTATGCCCTCGAACTTCTTAGATCCCAGGAATTTATAAACAGTTGCTGGCATTTAGTGGAAATGGGGACATGGCATAAGGGACATTTAACATGACAGCAAGAAAAGATGATTTGGCCCCTTTTAAATTGTGTCCATAAGGCATGAGGGTCACACTAATTTTGTTCCCATTTATAGATTTTCCCTTGACACGCAGCATGGAAGAGAGGATAGCTGGATCTAATTGACTTGGAGCGGACGGAGCCCAGGCATGAGGAAACCACCTTTGGAATGAGCAACTTTTAAGTCCACTGCAGCTCTCCCCAGCGGTCAGTTGGAGGGAGCTACAAAGTGGCCGAGAGTCACCGAGAGGACAGCACTTTCCCAACATCTCTCCTCCCCCAGGGCAAAGCAAATCAGAAACAGAAACAGAGACAGACCATCTGTCCATTTGAAGATTCATTGCTGAAAGATCTAATTGTGAGCATAGGGATTTATTTATTTCATAAAATGTTATTGAACACCTACTTCCGTCCTTGTTCTTGCTCTTGAGTCAGTTACAGTCTAACAATGTTTACTGATGTTAAAAGCACAATGCGGCGAATGCTGGTTTATGAAGACAGTAATGGTGATGATGACGACTAATAGTTATTAGAGCTTTCCAGCTGGCAAGCTCAATTCTAAGAGTGCTTAGAGGAAGGAAGGAGGAAGTATAAGATAATACTTTAGGAATATAGATGCTAGAAAGATCCCCAGGTGAAAATATATTAATAACATTCTATTTTTCAAGATTTCTAAGAAATTTAGTATATAAACAAAGCGAAACCCTCTTACAAGTTATTTGGAGAAATAGCATATGGAGCAATTAAGATAATGGGTTTTATTTTTTTAACAAACTGTTTATTGTGGAAAAATTTTGGATTTATGGAACTGTTGCAAAGATAATATAAAAGGTTCCCATACGATAATGGGTTTTTGAGTCAGACAGCAAGGGTTCCAAGTCCCAGGTCTGCCATTTACTCAGTGTGTGTCCTTGGACCAGTTATTTAACCACTCATGTCCTCGGATGTGACTTCCTCAATTGCACAATGGCATGACAATACTTGCTTTAGAGGGTTGTAGGGAAGCAAAAATGAGAGAATGCGTGTAAAGGGCTTGATACATGCTTAAGTCATTGACATGTTTAATAAACATTAGTGCTTATTTTTATTTATACAGATGATATATTTGTTTTTTAAAAATAATGAAACTAATACCTTTAAATAATTTTAATTTACTAATTATAGTTTTAGTTCTTCAAAAGATAAATTCTGTTTCCTTCTTTATCCTGCTCCTTTTCTCAAGCTGTTGAAGGAGCTCTTAGGTCTAACCTTCACCCAGGCCAAATGGATCAACCGTCTTCTTTTCTCACATTGTCAACAAATTTCTTCTCACCTAAAGAAACAGAAGGAACCGAGGGAAGATGAAGTAGGTATACCCATTATCTTAGTTAGCTTGGGCTGCTATTAACAAAAATACCACAGACTGGGTGGCTTAAACAACAGAAACTTATTTCTCACCATCCTACAGGCTGGGATGTCCAAGATCAAGGTGCCAGGGATTTGGTTACCGGAGAGGGCTCTGCTCCTGGCCGTGACAGAGAGAGAGGAAGCAAGCTTTCGAGTGACTCCTCTTCTAAGGGCACTAATCCCATCATGATAGCTCCACTCTCATGACCTAATCACCTCCCAAAGGCCCCGTCTCCAAAGACCATATTGGGGAGGAGAGCTTCAACACACAAATTTGGGTGAAAGAAGTGGGGACACAAATGTTCAGTCCATAGCACCCCGCCAGGGTTGGGAAGCTGAAATGTTCTGCTCTGGTCTCTTCAGGGGGGCTCACTGAGGGGCTCGCGTAGCCCCTCTCAGGAGCTCTGGGAATGAGTGCAGGGACCCTCTCTTCTGTGGGGCTGGAGAATGATCCCCAGCTCAGTCTCTCATTATCTCCCTGCTGAGCTGGGGGTGGGGGTGAGGGGCGGAGAAACTGGGGGGCCAGGCAACTTCTGCAGCACCCCCTTTTTCTGCCCTTCCCATGATCTCTGGGGTAGTGAGAGCCATTTCTCTCCTTAAACCGAAGGAACTCCCAAGATTTGTAGAGCTTTGTGTGGTCCACGTGGGTCATGAGCATTGTCCTCCGTCATTGGCTAACAATCACTCCCACTATCTGATATCTTGAGAAAAAAATACTTCTGCCTAGACAATATTTTCACTATTCATTCAAAACCAGTTTTCTGAAGCTTGAAAATTTGATACACAATTGAGTACAGTTAAAATTTTCCGTATTTCTCTCTGTTGCCCAGAGGATGCTTCTAATTATCACTTAGCCTCCTGGTTAAGACAAGACACCAACTCAACACTGAGTGTTTGCTTTTCTCCCCTCCACCTTGCCTACATGAACCTGTCCCCCCAGTGTGCTCTTGTGGGTACACACACACACACACACACACACACACATTCCCCTGCGCCCCTCTCTCTCTCTCAAAGAGAGAGGTGATGATAATTCACAACCTAGGACTTTAGGTCAATTTCAGTTGCTCTTTTCAATTCCTAAGAAACCTAACGGTTTCCCAGTGGGAAATTCTGAGTCATTACAATCTTAATGGAAAGCCCCAGGTCAAAAATAAAGACTTTTCTTTAGTTTAAAAGCTAATGTTTGCCTTAAGACAACTGTGAAATATGCTTGGAAATTGTTCCCACCAAATGTTTTTTTGGAAAGAATTCCCGCTGCTAGCAGTGGAGAGCCTAGTGATAGATTTAGCACCTCCGCCATGCTGTTCACTGAAGACACATTGCAGAAGGTGCTCCTGCAAACACATTTTCTAGCAATGGGGTACTTGTTGTGGGCCACGAGGGCCCTCTGGCCAGGTGGTGGCTGTGAGGACGGACGCTCACCAAGTGCTTCCTATCACAAAACCTAACGCCTACTGAGCACTGAAGGCCTTATAGTCTCTACGCTTAGTATGCCATGTGCATTGTCTCCTTCAATCTGCATAGCAATGCTATGGGTATTATTATCATGCCCATTTCACAGTTGAGGAAACTGAGACCCAGAGAGTTTCATGAACTTGCCCACAGTCACACAGATGGGAAGAAGTGAAGCCAGAATTAGAAGTAGGGAACTCTGACTTAGGAGTTCATTCTTGGCCACTGTGTGAAAATATTTTGCCTTGATTCACTTTGGAGTTCACACATCTTCAGAAGCCAACATCTCATTGCAAGCGAGCAGCCTCACCAAATAACAGGAAGCAATAGGACAGCTTCTCAAATCATCTAGCAGCTTGCAAACATTTCCTCAGTCATCCTCTGACTCTTTGCATCCTAACAATGATCTTGCTGGTGGTGGACAATAGAACCTCGGACAACAGCAGGGCCTGGGCTGAGGGTTCGACTTTCCCACTTGGCCACTTAGTCCAGTGGCTTCTAGACTCAGCGTATTCTGTCTTAGCTCCTAAGTGAGTGCTCGCTTCAAAAGTTACAACCGGATTGATGGAAACAGAGAAGCTCATATTAACTCCACTAAAAAGCCAAAGACTACATTAAAAACTGTTTCGTATTACCACAATGGTGACAAGGGTGTTGTTAAGCAATAGAGCCCTGAATACTGTTGCTGGAGGTCGCGGAGTGAACTATTGCCTTCCAGAACAGAAAAAAAGTCAGCCCCAGCACTTCAAGCAAGTTCATTGACAAAGAGGCCTCATGGCTCAAGGGCAGCCTGGAAGACAAATGGCTATACTTCATCTACTCCCTGTGTTGGTCTTTTCCAGATCATTTTGACATGACTCCCTCTGGATCCAAGAAGGTGAACAGAGAAGGGGAAAAGGCAGAACATTGTGGAAAGAAGTTTTGACAGTTTTCAAGACAAAGTATACAAGGGGTAGTTCCTGGCATGTAGGGTCAGGAGACAGTTGCTCTAACCAGCTGATAATCAGCTGTATTTCTGTCCCTACAGCTCATGTCAATGCAACATTCTCATCCTCAGCAGGCCACGGCTCAAAAAAATCTACTTTGGTTGAAAGTGAGAGAGAGAGAGAGATTTATTTTATTTTATATTGGCATGTGATTTATTTCACCAACAAAACAAAGTAGAATCACTCTGAGTAGCCCAAAACACCTAGAGGAGAACATTCTAGAAGAGATCGGTGGAAAGTGCTTAGCAACCACACACCTCACCCAACCAGATAATGTGAGGTGATCCCAGATGAATTATAAATACGCAATAATTCAGATGTGTTTAGCAGGCAGAAAATGCCATGGAGGCTGACAGGTGACCTTCGTTTCAGCCATTTTGTAAACAAGTGTTCTGTGAGGTTTCATTTTATTTTCATACGGTTTGAGGACGGCTTTCTATTCACAGGGCACTAAATCCTTAACCAAAACAACTCTTTTAAACTAAATGAGTGTAAGCAATCTAGCAGGTTTTTTTTTTTTTTGAGATAAGGGGATTTTTAAAAGCACAGCAACCTTTTCCTTGCTTTTATGAAACACTGCCCTATGTTTCCAGGCAGAAAAGCAAAAACTTTCAAAAGGTCATGTGATGTCATTTCACCAATGTAGAAATAAGAAAATCAACTAATAAGCAAAAAAGAGTGTATCTGATAATGATCTTTGACAGTATGTCTTAAAGCAAAACATAAGTATGTACAAATATATGTAATACTAAAAGGATTTCATGATATTGTAATGTATTAATAAAGACCAGTTGTTTCTCAAGGGCTAGATTAATTTGGAGCTGGGCTATACAGGAAATCAAATCCTGCCCCACTATAGGAGTCATTATCAGCATCTTCCCTGAGAGCAAGGATGGGCAGATGTAGAAAGAAGCAAATAAAGCCTTTTCCTCTTCCCGGGGAAAGGAGTTGGTGCATAAAAACACTGGATGAGATCCTAAAGTGCTTCCATAAGGCTTTGGGGAAATATCCCTCCCTCTCTCCCCACAGGCTCATTCCCTGTCCCACACCGGGGACACTGAATTTCTCTGCTTTCTAGAGAGCAGTGGTCCTCAACTGGGGGAGTTTTCTCCCCTAGTAGACTTTGGTAATGTCCAGAGACATTTTTAGTCGTCATCCTGGGAGTCTCAGTGGCACCAGATAAACAAAGCAGATCAAAATAGCATCACAAAGGCTCAGAAAATTAAATTGTCATAAGAATCATAGCCTACAAGAGTCAAGCCAGGATTCATGTGCCAAACCTAAGCAGGGTGATTGACTGCTAAAATAAAAGATTTAAATAGGACTCAGAGTCTCCTAAGATAATAGCCAAAATGCAAAATGTCCAGCCCCCCCTCCCCAAAAATGCCATGAGATTGCTCATTGCAGAGTTGCTCTCACATTTATTTGGTTAAAAGCAGTTATTTTGGATACAGCTGAAAAGTAACAGTTATACCAAGAGTCAGGAAAATGACAACTTTAATGAAAAAAAGACAATCAACTGACACTGACAGAGAGATTAATCGAATACTGAACTTATTCTGACAGATTCTAAGGAAGCTATAAAAATGCTCTAATGAGCAATTACAAATTTTCTTGAAACAAATGAAAATTAGAAAATATCAGCAAGGAAATGGATGTTATAAAAAAGAACCAATGGAAATTATAGACCCGAAAGATATAGTAACAAGGATAAAAACTCACTGTATCAACTCAATAGCAGAGTGGTGACAATAGAGGACAGAATCAAAGAACTTCAAGACAGAGCAGTAGAATTTATGCAATCTGAAAAACAGAGAGAAAATAGACTGAAAAAAATGAACAGATCCTCAGAGATCTGGGGGACCATAAAATAAGACCGAAACTTTATGTCACTAGAGTCCCAGAAGGGGAGCAGAAAGGGTGGTGGTGAACAAATATTTGAACAAATAATGGCTGAAAACTCCCCAAATTTGGTGAAAGTTGTAAACCTACAGATTTAAGAAATTGAACAATCTCCAAATACGCTAAGTCGAGAGAAATCCATGTCTCAGTACATCATAATTAAACCTGTGAAAACTAAAGATAAAAAATAAAGAGTCTTGAAAGCAGCCAGAGAATAATGACATTGACCATAGAGGAACACATTTCTCATCTAAAGCCATGCAGGCCAGAGGAGGTAACACGACATTTGTTAAGTGTTAAAAGAAGAACTGTCAACAGTGAATTCTGTCTTACAAAACTATGCTTCAGGAATATAAGGGAAATCAAGACATCCTCAGATAAAGGAAAACATAATGGATTTATTAATAGCAGACATACCTAAAGGAAGTAGGTAAATAAATCAATTCAAAATGAATGACAATATTAAAAGAGGTCTGATAACTTCATCAGACCTCATAATTGACACACAAACTGATAATTCATGCAGGGGAAATTAACATGAAAGTTGAAGATCGGGAAAGATGAAATAACAATGTAAAGGGCAGAAATATGATAAATACAATACAATAACTTTTCTCTGAGTTTTATGAATCATATTTGATAATTAGAGCAAAAATTATAACACCATCTGAGAGTCAAGACTATGATATTTAAAAGCGAGAATGGTAAAGTGATCCAAATGGAAGTAAGAAGTCCATACTTCATCTGAAGTGATGTTAATAAAATATCAATGCCAGTAGACTGTAATAAGTCACATGTGTATATTGTCATTACGCAGAACAAGCACTAAGAAAACTACATAAAAAGATACATTCAAAACCACTATAAATAAATCAAGATGGAATCCTAACAAGGGTTCAAGTAACACACAGAAAGGCTAGAAATAAGGAGCAGAAGCATAAGAAACAGAGGAAACAAGCAGAAAACAAATGATTAAATGGAAGATTTGAGCCCTAAGATATTAACAACTACCTTAAATGTAAATGGTCTAAATATACCAATTATAAGGCAGATATTGGCACAGTAGATAAAAAATAAAACAAAATGACTCAACTATATGCTGTATACGAGAAATTTATTTTAATTTCAATGAGATAGGCTGACAGTAAAAGGAATTTTTAAAATATTACATAAGGGTTAATTACTTTTTTAAAAAGAAGGCTATATTATTATCATATAAAATAGACTTTGAGTAAAGAAACTTACTAGAGACAAAGAAGAACAGTACATAACATAAGGATCAATCCTCCAGGAAGACACAGCAATCCCAAAAGTGTACATACCAAACAACAGAGCCTCAAAATATATAAAGCAAAAACCTATACAGCTGAAAGGAGAAATAGACTAATCTATAATTATGATTAGTGACTTTAACATTCCTCTCTCAGCAAATGATGGAACCATTAGATAGAAAATCATCAAAGTACAGTCCATGCATATGAGTATACATGACATATATATTTCTATATAGAATGCTAAGACAAAATAACCAGAGCTTAACTGCTGTTCTTGTAATAAATTTCCCAGAAAAGCAGAAATTCACATGAGAATTTCAAAAGCTTGAAGCTGGAATGTGCTGATTGGCTAGTACTGAATATGTTTCTTAATTTTGATGATTAATTCAGGATATAAAAATCCACATAAAATACCTGAGTTCTCTTCTGAGAAAACTTAGGCATTTCTGATTACCAGGATTTGTGCAAACCATGCAAAATCTGTCAGAGTCTAAAAACAGCATTCCTAACGCAGACAGTTTCTCTTTAATAACTTCATCAGACCTCACATAATTGACACACAAACTAATTTATGCAAGGGAAATTCACCTGAAAATTCTAAAACTTGGGTACAAAAATGTGCAATTCAAGAGACCGTGAAAACGCACTGGAAGGTTTGTTAAGAGACCTGTTCTGGTCACTGCTCTCTCATTAATAGCTGTGTGACTCTGCTCAAGTCCCTTAACCTCTCTGAGCCTTAATTTTTCAATCTGAAAGATGAAGAGGTTGAACTAACTGACCTCAAAGAGTTCTTTCCTGTTCTGAATTTTAAAAACAACAGGACTCAATTTCATGCTCGTAAACAGGAAGAGTTCTTTGGCCTCCCAACTGAAAACGCACCTTCAAAACTACCAACAAACAGCTCTGCTCCTCTCAGTGAGTCTGAGAAGATCACCACAGAACACTATTCTACTGAGAAAGCAAGCTGGTGATCGAAGAGGAAGGCGGGTCTGAATCAGCTTTCCCCAGCAACGGGCACAGTGGTGGGCCAGGAAAGTTGTCATAAACTGGAAAAAAAAAAAAAAAAAGCCAACGACAGCAACAATAAAATGGTTCCGGTGCCTTTCAGAGAGGGCTTGGCTTGGTGGCTGGAAGCCCACGCAGGCCCTTACCAGACTCCAGAGGGGACCTTTACAGAAAGTTCTAGTTTTTGAAAAGCAGGCAGTCACAGTGGCCTCTGAGAAAAACAAGAGCTCTTGGCTGCGGTAAAAAGAACCCAGCGGTTGAAACCCTTCCCTTGACCTCAGTTCTCAGCCACATGTGCAGCAAACGGCAGGTGCACAAGGGCGTCTGGGGGTGCAAAGTCCCCTGGCAGGACGAGCCTCGTCTCCCCCGCACCGTGGCTTCGGTTGGGCATCAAATGCACATTTAATTATTTCCAGAACTGCTCACCTTTTATTGGGGAGACGTCCTTCAGGGGCCCTTTATGACCAGGCAGTGCCAGTGACAATCGGTTCAGAGGCAACAGGGGTTACGGGGAAATACAGACAGCACTAATAAGCGTGGTAACAATCAGAAAACACAAGGCTAAGGAAACCCTAAATAAATATTAAAAACATCAGAAATGACCGATGCAAACTACAAGTCTTTCGTAGCGCGTGGAATTTACCTGTTATTGCGAATGCTGCTGAGGGTACAGGGATGTATCAGATACGCCTGCAGGAGCCCACGCTCTGATTGGCTGCGTCACTTGGGGGTTCCAGCAGGAAAATGTGGTCCCTCGGCTGGGAGTTGAACGATGGGACCGTCCACCCAAGGACGGGCAAAGGCAGGGGCGCCTGTAAGAACTGCGGGAGCGTAGATCAGCTTTAAAGAGAATGAGCCATCGCAAAGGGCCCTGCGCAGGCTTAAAAGCTTCGCTCTATCGGGATTTCACGGTTAGTCGTTTGTTTAGCAACGGCAGCTAGAGCGCCTCTCTATTGCAGCAAAATGAAACCCCGCGCCCTCAGACTTGTGCACCATAGCCTCGACGACTTCGTGGCCTGGCATCCTTAATTCCTTTCCACCACTGTGCTCCCCGCAGCCCTCACTGTGGAGTGTCCACACCCGCCGCTGCGGCTGGCCCCACGGTACGTGTGACCATGTGTGTGGATCTGCGGGATTGGGGCATCCAGCCAGCCTCTTGGAGGCCTCAGTTCCTCCTTTAGTTCAGTGGATGTCCTGGCTGTGAGGAGTGACATAGAAACGACTCCAGCCCCATTTCACACCTGAGGGAATTAAGGCCCCAGTGAGGCGGAGGGCGGACCAGGGTGTCCAGGCTCAGACAGGGGCCCAGGTTTGCAGACTCCCTGTTCTTTGTGTCTCACCCTCGATGGCTGGCCTAGGCATGGGTTATATCTCTACCGGGAAAAACTGTTATTTATGCCGGTGACTCCTTTACTCAGTGGGATCACTTTAATCCTTACTTTCTGCATGGTGTCTGGAGTTCCCCATGATATACTCAATGCGTTCATCGTTAGCTCAATCTTCTGTATATTTAGAATGACAGAATAATGTGCAGGATAATTTAGGCTCCATTAGTATTTTATGCATACCCCTATTATAGCACTTATCGCTCCGTGCTGTAATTTTTTGTTTACATATCTGTCTCCGCCACTTGGCTGTGAGCTCCTCCAGGGCTTAGGCTGTCTTACTCATCTTAGTGTTCTGCCTCCTCCCCAGAACCTAGCTGCTGAACACGTCGAACATAGTAGGCTTTTAATCAATGAGCCACTTTTATAGTAAGGCTCAGGAGCCAGTTATATCTGGTTTTCACGTATGTGCTTATTCAACAGATATTCTTCTTATTATTAATTTTTTAATTGCCAAATAAAAATTGTACACGTTTATGGTGCACAAGTTTATGGTGTACAGCGTGGTGTTTTGAAATCTGCATACATTGTGGAATGGCTAACTTAAGCTGATTAACAAATGCCTTACGTCACATACTTATCATTTTTTTCTTCAATGACAACAAATCTATGCAATACATTGAAATTAATTATAGTTACCATGTTGTACAATAAATCTCTTAAACTTAATCTTCGGCTCTAAGTGAAATTTTGTATCCTTTGCTCAACTTGCCCCAACTCCCACTGCTCACCCTCCAGCCCTTGGTAACCACCACTCTACTCTCTGCTTCCACGAGTTCAGCTTTCCCAGGTTTCACATACTGGTGAGATCATGCAATATTTGTTTCTGTGCCTGGCTTATCTCACTTGACATATTGTCCTCCAGGTTCATCAAGGTTGTTGCAAATGACAGAATTTCCTTCTTTTTTAAGACTGAATAGTATTCCAGTATGTATGTGTATATCACATTTTCTTTATCCATTCATCCATCGATGAACACTTAGGGTGTTTCCACATCTTGGCTATTGCGAATAATTCTGTGATGAACATGGGAGAACAGATGTCTCTTCAACATATTGACTTCCTTTCCTTTGGATATACATCCAGTAGTGGGATCGCTGCATCATATGGTAATTCTATTTTTAATTTTTTGAGGAACTTTCATACTGTTTTCTATAATGGGTGTGCTAATTTAATTCCCACCAATAGCATACCAGGGCCTGCTGTAGGACTTCAGCAGTGACGCACAGAAGGACGCCAGAGGGAAACCACTCAAGACATTCATGGTACCCTGGTCAGCGCTAGCCATGACGAAGATTTTTACATGTATATACCACTTCCTTGTGTTGAACTGGTATATTTTCCTCAATTTTTACATCTCACAATGCAGAAAGAACAAGGAGAGTTCCAAAATCTTTGCAAAGGGGGGACTGTGGAAGTATTTGACTCTCCTTAATCTGGTAAATCCATATGGCTATACCACGTGCCAGTCTATTTCTCTATAATATCATATCATATAATACCACATATCATCTTTGAATTTTGTTAAATACAAAATTCCATTATTTGTCTCCCTTCTTCATTGTTTATGAGTTTTGGCTTTTTCTTAACAATTTGCTCTGAGAAACCCAATTTGGAAGTTATCCGTACTTACATTTTTGTGCTGGCTCATTGTTAAATGCTCTTTTGAAAAGAACCTCATCTTGGAACAGTTCTCAGATGAGCCCAAAAGGAACTGAGCTAATGGTTTCCCATGGGATGGACTACAAATGCAGGAGGGATTTTGAACTTTGCTTGGGGAAGTCTGTGAAGAGAAGGCAGAGTGGCGTATGTTGTGTAGGAAGTGTAATTTCCAATGAAGGAATAATGCCATTTTATAGCACACACAGACTAACAGATTTATCTAAGAAAAGAAAACACATTTTGCCATGTTCAGCCCCCACTTCAATTTTTTATAGGCTCCGTCTCCATCTTAAAGGACAAATCACCCAACTGAATGACAAATACACATTTTCAGCTGTTTAGAAGCCAATCTTATGACTTCATCTCTTTTGTCTTTCTAACCTGGCTGACCACACTCTGCAGTATAAATGAATGGGAGAAGAACAGATCTAAAATAAACCATTTGGGGAATATGTAAAAAATATTTTCGAAGTTAAAAGCTAAAAATGGAGAATCATTTGGGGATGTGAATTAATGTTTGAGGTTTTTGACTAAAATATAGGCTGCCATATAAACAACTGATTTCAGAAATGACAAAGTGGTCCAATCTTTTGGAACCGTAATCCTCATTTGGCAAGCAGAGAATATGCATGGTCAGAAAAAGTGAAACTCTGCAATACTTAGAGGGTAGAAATCGAGAGTTCAGACCCAAGAGGCCAAGAGGCGCTGCTTTCTCCTCACCAACCAGGAGCTGGCTTCTTGCTTTTGGCCTGAAAAATCTAAGCCCTGCACACAGCTCTAGTGTGTTTGAAAATTTTAAGGCAACTGTTTCGATCATAGAATTTTATGAGGAAAAAGAAAACAAACAGAACATAAAACAAAAAATGCTTTTGTAGAAATAAGAGTACCACAGTAAAAAACAACAACAAAAATACCACCACCACCTCCTTCGGTTTGTATCTATTGGCTTTATGTTAAAAACAGACAACTAAAAGAGAGGGGTGTCTGTAGCCAGGATTGATGCTCTAATCAAATCCAATTCCAGGATGGATGTCCTACTTTACAGTAAGTTTGGCTAAAAATAGATTTATCACCACTTCCATAAACCAGCTCCCTGACTTCCTATATACATATAAATATATAGCTAATCCTGACTTTTTAATTCTAGCTCACTTATGTACCCAAGAACCCTCATTTTCCAAGAGTAGGGAAAGACTCATACCTTGTCAACACTACTATCATTTCCTAGTTTCAATCCCATTTTTGCTTCCCTGAGTGATCGGCCACCAAATTCTATAAGGTTTTCCTTTTGCTAGATTTATCCCTTCTACCCCAATCTTACTGTCCCATCCACTGTAGGCTCTTATTAATTTGTACCTGGATAACCATGTCGTCTCTCTCTTTTTTTAATTTCAAAATATTATAGGGATATAAAATTTTTAGTTACATGTATCAACTTTGTTAAGCTTGAGTCAGGGTTACAAGTGTGCCCATTACCCAGATAGTGTTCATTGTACCCGTTAGGTAGGTTTTTGCCCATCCCATCCTCCCCCTCCTCCCTACTGATTTCCTTTGAGTTTTACTTCCCTCCGTGCACGTGTGTGCTCATCGGTTAGTTCCAGTTTAATAGCAAGTGTGTGTGGTGTTTGTTTTCCCATTATTTAGGTACTTCACTTAGGATAATAGTCTCCAGTACCATCCAAATTGCTGCAAAAGGAATTAATTCATCCTTCTTCACGGCTGATTAGTATTCCATAGTATACATATACATTTGGTTAATTCACTCATGAATTGATGGGCACTTGGGTTGATTCCACATCTTTGCATTGTGCAACTGTTGATTGTGCTGCAATAAACATTTGAGTGCTGCAGTCTTTTTGGTAAAATGACTTCTTTTCCTTTGGATAAATAACCAGTAGTAGGATTGCTGAATCAATTAATATGCTACTTTTAGTTCTTTGAGGAATCTCCATATTGTTTTCCATAGAGATTGTACTAATTTGCAGTCCCACCAACAGTGCATAAGTATTTCTTTCTCTCTGCATCCATACCAGCATTTATTGTTTTTGGATTTTTAATAAAAGCCATTCTAACTGAGATAAGGTGATATCCCATTGTGGTTTTAATTTGCATTTCCCTGATAATTAGTGATGTTTAGCACTTTTTCTTATGTTTTTTGGACATTTGTCTATCTTCTTTTGAAAAGCTTCTCTTCATGTCTTTTGCCCACTTTTTAATGAGGTTGTTTGTTTTTTTCCTTGCCGATTTGCTTCAGTTATTTGTAGATTCTGATTATTAGCCCTTTATCAGATATATAGCTTGTGACTATTTTCTCCCCTTCTGTAGATTGTCTATTTGCTCTGTTGATTATTTACTTAGCTGTGTAGAAGCTTTTTAATTTAATCAAGTCCCAATTATTTATTTTTGTTGCTGCTGTGATTGCCATTAGGGTCTTCTTCATAAATACTCTGCCTAGGCTGATATCTAGAAGAGTTTTTCCAACATGTTCTCCTAGAATTATAACAATTCCATGTCTTGCATTTAAGTCTTTTGTTCATCTCGAATTAATTTTTGTGAGTGGTGAGAGATGTGAATCCTGTTTCATTCTTCTACATGTGGCTACCAATTTTCCCAGCACTATTTATTGAATAAGGCTTCTTTTCCCCAGTGTATATTGTTGTCTGCTTTGTCAAAGATCAGTTGGCTGTATGTGGATGGTTTTATACCTGGATTCTCTCTTCTATTCCATTGGTCTATGTGTCTATTTTTGTGTCAATACCATGCTACTTTGGTTACTATAGTCTTGTATAGTAGTATGATTTGAATTCAGGTAATGTGATGCCTCCAGATTTGTTATTTTTTCTTAAAATTGCTTTGGCTATTCAGGCTCTTTTCTGAAGCATAGAATTATTTTTTCTAGGTCTGTGAAATACGATGTTGGTCTTTTGAGGGGGATTGCATTCAATCTGTAAATCACTTTGGGTAGTATAGACATTTTAACAATGCTCATTCTACCTATCCATGAGCATGATATGTTTTTCCATTTGTTCATGTCATCTGTGATTTCTTTACTCAGTGTTTCATACTTGCTTTTGTAGAAACCTTTCAGCTCCTTGGTTAAATATATTCCTAGGTATTTTATTTTCTTTGTAGCTATTGTGAAAGGTATCAAGTCTTTGATTTGACTCTCAGCTTGACTGTTATTAGTATATAGGAATGCTACTGATTTGTGTAAATTGATTTTGTAAACTGAGAATTTGCTGAATTTTATTTATCAATTACAAAAGTCTCTTGGTGGAGTCTTTGGGGTTTTCTAGATATAAGATCATATCATCAGCAAAAAGTGACAGTTTGACTTTCCTGATTTGGATGCCTTTGATTTCCTTCTCTTATCTGATTGTTCTGGCTAGGACTTCCAGCACTATGATGAAAAGAAGTTGTGACAGTGGGCACATTTGTCTTGTTCCAGTTCTTAGTGGAAATGCTTTCAACTTTTCTTCATGGGGTTTGATGTTGGCTGTGAGTTTGTCATATATGGCTTTTATAATCTTGACATATGTTCCTTCTATGCGTGCCTAGTTTGTTGAGTGTTTTTATCATGAAAGGGTGATGAATTTTGTCAAATGCTTTTTCTGCATCTATACTGATGATCACATGGTCTTTGTTTTTGTTTCATTTTGTGTAGTGAATCACATTTATTGATTTACATGTGTTGAAACATCCTTGCATCCCTGGGATGAAATCCACTTGGTTACGGTGGATTATTTTTTTGATGTGCTGGAGAACTTGGTTTGCTAGTATTTTATTGAGGATTTTTGCTTCTATATTCATAACGGATACTGGTCTATAGTTTTCTTTTTTGTTGTTGTTGTGTCCTTTTCTGGCTTTGGGATCAAGATGATACTGGCTTTG
>CAUYSK010024169.1:0-37031 GCA_963575035.1 Avahi laniger
TTTTTTTCTAGATATATTTTTAGCTGTCCAATTAATTTCTTTCTATTTTTTGGTAGAGATGGGGTCTCGCTCTTGCTCAGGCTGGTCTCGAACTCCTGACCTCAGAACGATCCGCCCACCTCGGCCTCCCAGAGTGCTAGGATTACAGGCGTGAGCCACCGCGCCCGGCCTATATTCAGAAATTTTTAAAACTTTTGATTCATATGTCAAGTATAAATTAAAGAAAAAACTCAAAATGCAAATGAAAAGAATGCAATAAACAGTAATAAAAATATCACATATCAAAATATATGAGAGACAGTTAAATAAGGCTTAAAGGGAAATTTAGAGCATTATATTAGAAAGGAAAGTTAATAAAATATTAAGAGGTTAAGCTTTCCTTTTAAGAAGTTAGGAAAAGCAAAACAGTAGAAGCTGAGAAAGTAGAAGGAAGGAGATAATAAAGGTAAGAGCAGAAATAACTGAAATTGCAGACAAAGATACAATAGGGAGAGTCAAAAATGTCAAAAACTGGTTCTTTGAAAAGCTTAAAAAAAAACATCTAGAAATATTGACCAAGAAAAATAGGGAGGGGGCACAAATAATATTTGAGCTGCAAAGGAAGATGTAGGTAGATTTAAAAGGTTTTTAAATATAATAAAAATTTAAACAAAATGGACAAATTCTTAGAAATATACCAAAACTAGCTTTTAAATATCTGGGATTGTCTGTATTTAACTTAGAAAGCCTGAATAATCTCGTAAGTATTAAGCAAATTGAATAAATATTTTAAAATCTTTTCTCAAAGAAAACAACCAGCTCGTACAGTATTACCAGTGAATTTTTCCAAATTTTTAAGGAAAATACAGTTTTAATCTTACACAAACTCTTCTCAAAAATATAAGAAGAGAGAGAGAGAAGTTCCCCAGTCATTCTTTGAAGCTAGTATAACCTTGATATTAAGTCAAGTATGAAAAATGAAGATTATGGGCTGATCTCCTTCGGGAACAGACATAGGATTCTTAGACATAGGATAATAACAGCAATAGCAGTAATAATAAAAATAAAAATACTACTGGCTAATCCGATCCACAGGCTGCCTCTTGGGTGGGGGCCAGCTCTCACACCTGTGCCTCTGGCTGGCTGGCCTTCGCACCGCACACCTCAGCGAAGGGACAGGAGCTGGCAGACCTGGAGCATCCCAGGCAGAGCGTGGGGGACATGGAGGGGGAGGGAGGGGACAGCCACAGGTCCTGCTGTCGCTACAGACTCACTGTGGGCTGTGGGTTCCTGCCTCTGTCTTCACACCGTGAGTCTTTGCTGAGCTCCAGCCAGCATGGGCGTGCTTTGCCGCCATCCTAAGCAGCGGCAAAGGAGTCTTGGTCCTTGTCCTTGAGAAGCTTCCAGTCTCCTGAGAAAGACAAACATGAATCCAGAAACTACACAAATAAGTACAAATGTGCAAACTTTGATAAGAAGGGAAGACACCCAGTGCTGCAGGGTTCTAGAAGAGTCTATAATGGGGAACCTGGTTTTGCCTGATGGTTAGCAAAGGCTGTTCTGAGGAAATCACATTTGATTTGAGTGTAAAGACGTATGAAAAGTCAGCCAGTCAAAGAGAGGAAAAGCAGATGGATCTGCAGAGGGAACGGCATGTGCACACACCCACGGGGCAGGAACCACGTCACCCCGAGGAACTGGGGCCTGGTGAAGGCCAGGGAGCAGCTCAGGGGAGGCTGCGGATTCTGAGGGCTTGGTCACAGGAAGAGTGGAAGGAATGCAGAGGGCCATTCCATGGCTTTGTGGAGTAATGTCACAACCTAGTTAGTCTTTCCTAAAACTCTTTCCAACAGTGGTGTAAGGAGTGGAGCAGAGAAAGGATACGTGGGGACCGTTGGGACTGTTGCATCTGCCAGGTGAGAGGTGATTGCAGGTGGACTTGGAGGTAGACAGAGGAATGTCTGTGAGACTCAGGAGGAAAAGGACAGAACTTGATGATTAAATATGGGAGGTAAGGAAAACGAAGGAATCAGGAGTGGGCTATCGGATAGATGGGAAGGAGGTTCACAAGCAGGAAACAGCAGAGAAGGACTGAGTTAAGGGTGAAGTGAAGAGAAAATCTTGCTCAGTGTGACATGCCTTTGAGACAGCCAGGTGGAGATTCTGAGTGGGAAACACAGTCTGGAGCCTAGTGATGAGTTCTGTGTTAGGGATACGAATTTAACAGTGATCTGTGTATAGATGAAAATTTAAATAAAATCTATTGCTAAGTTGACAGGTAGGAGGAGATTACAGAGGGAGCAAAGAGTTTAGGATTAAGCTTTGAGGCACTTCAACACCTGGAGTCTGGACAGAAGATGTATAAGGAGCAACAGAGAAATAGAAGAAAAACCAGAAGGTGGTATCATGGAGAACAAAGAGAAGAGAGAGCTTCAAGAAGGAAATTGCAGTCAACGCGGATAAACCCTAATCTTGGATGATGTAACTGAGAGCTGAAAAGCTCCTGTTGTGCCCAGTGTGATGTGTGGCAGTGATATGAACGGGACTATTCTGAAGCCAGCTTGGAGCGGTGCAGGAAAACGTGGATTAAGAGAAACTGGAGATTCCTTTTCCCAGATTAGTGCTGTTGAGACGATACACCATTTCCCACTTGGTGAGCCAGTGCATTTGCCTTTCCAAGCAAGAGAATGGATCCCCTGGACAAAGAGACAATCATCCGTTTCCCACTTCATCTTTTGCGTGTCACTTCTTTGTCTTCAGTTGAGAAGGGAGTTGAAGGTCAAAGAGAAAATATATCAATGAGTGTTTGGTGACTGCCACCGTGCTACAGAAAATCTCCAACATGCCAGTCAATACGCTGGGGCTTTCTCCACTTTGGTTTTAAAACACACAAACAAACAAACAAACAAAAGCATTACACCATCACTACACTGTTCTTCCATTGATCGGAGATGGTCTCTACAACACAGCATTCATCTTCTATGCTGGGATTGCTGTCATTTTAATTTAGTCCCGTAAACTTTACACTGTAGTTTCTTTACGCTGTGATTTCCATATGGTATTAATATAATTAAAATTCAGTAACTTGTTCAGTGAGCATGAGAATTATTTGTTAAAATGCAATTTCCCAGTCCTTAGCCCCAAATTCCGGTTTATTGTTTCTGTGGTGTAACTCTGAACTGTTTCTGCAGGCATTGCTAATGTAGGTGGTCCAGGGATCACACTTTGAAAAACACTGCCCTGTGTGTTACATTATCGTATTTGAGGTTCAGAATTATTACAGCCATTATGCAATTATTTATCATCAGAGAGACTAAATGACATTCAGGAAATTTTTTGCTTATTAAGATAAAGTATATTTTACAGAGATTTCAACAAAGGTTGAGAAAAGCAGATATTAATATATCTTGTTAAGTTTCAGTTGACCAGCAATCAACTGTGTCTCCATCTCCCTGTGCTGGAGAATTCATCGCCTTAATGGGGCTGGTCCCAATGGGGTCAGGGACATACTTTGGGAAACAGGTGTCTTTGCTCTTCTTTTCAGCAGGGGACCCAGCCAAGGGTATCACTCTTTTCTCCCAGATACCTCCACAAAGGCTGTCCTAGAAGAGTGATCGTGCGTACTATCTATAAATCCAGGGGCCTAGAATCGAGTCTATATTCTTAAGGCAACGAAAAAGGAAGAGATAAGATACAAAGTATTTTGTATTGTATTTCTAAGATACAAAGTATTTTGTAATTTAGATTTTTTTCTTTCCTGAAATCTTTGAGGTTTCAGGATAAATGATAGTTGAGAAAAGTGAAAAGGAAACAAAAATGGGCATGTATATTTTTAGTCTGTATTTAAATTGTTCATAATGTGATTATTTTTGCTGGTTCTATTAATTTTCAGAAGAGTAGCTAAATGCAAATGTAAGCATTTTAAGGCATTAAAATTATGCAGAAAAATCTGAGTAGAATTCTAAGAATATGTATGTATATGTAATATATAAATTATAATTTAAGGACCTTTCCAAGAACATTTGCTTAATAAATAGAAATGAGAACAGAAATTTTTGCAATGCTAATTATTACACTACTTTCTCTTTCCAGATTTTACAAGATGCTAGTAGATATGTTACAGGTATTCATTTAGAAGAGAAATAATCTTTAACATTTCTTTTATGAGAAGAATGAAAGATTTAAAAAAGCCAAAGTGACTGGTTCATTAAAAGTGTTCCAGAGTATTGTAATTATTAATGAGCAGTTGTATTGTGATGGAAAGAAAACATCTTTACTCAAAGGCAGCGAAGATGATCATAGTTCAAGTCAAGGAAATGAGTTGGAATACGTCCATGCATCAGTTTAAAATAGACGATGGAGAGACATGGTTTCGACCAAGATTGCCTAAACTACCCTTTCATCAGGAAAGAGGTTATTATGACAGCTGTACAGGCTTACTAAGTCACGTATGAAGTATTTACACCAACAGACTAATGAAGTTCTCAAGTGATATTCTGGTCTGCGCTCACCTTAGGTTGGTTTCTTGGAGTGTAGTGAGACCAGGCAGGAATGTACATGAGGTCACGTCCCTCCACCTCTGCACGTTCTGCATGACATCGGTTTCCATCTTGAATCTGCTTCTTTCTTCAGGTACAGGCAGATTTCAGCCACGTCCAAAATCATCAATTGAGAAACTAGAAAACAATCGCCAATGCTCTAGAACCAGTGATAAAAACCAAACCCGAAAAATGCTGGATGTTACTAGGGAAAGTTTATGAAAGTCTCTCCTTGATCTAAATATTTATCCCAGATCTGTGCCTCTTGTCATTGCCCTTCTTTCCTGCTGGACTTGTGTTTTCGTGTTGTTGAACATGTGCAAGTGCAATAAATTCTGACTGATCGGAATATGAGCCTTGAAAAGATCCAGACCTGGGAATAATGCTGCCATGTAGCAAGATTGCTGTCTGCCCCTAGTATCCCGTGTGGGTAGATGGTGGTGGTAAACACACTTAAATCATTACTCCAACTGGGTAGGTCCCATTTCCCTTGAAATGTAGTGGGCTATACCACACCTCATTTAAAATGGGAAATGAAATGAAAAAAAACAATTATCTAGGTACATACCCTAATCACCGTAGCCAAGCTAAAGAGCTACCCTACAGGACAGAGCAGGGAGGCATCCTTAACTTCTGCAGTCTGGTTCTGAGACACCTTCCTAAGCTCACGGGTGTTTTATTGGGGGTGAGGTGCTCAGTTTTAGCTTATATGTCAGAGATGAGGATAACAGTGGTTCAAGCTCCCTTAAAGGAGCTACATGTCTCATTGTTTGAAACTCTGAGGTATGGACAGAATCGTAAATGTAGTGTGGAGTGTGCATTCCTCTGTGCCATTTAAGTAGCTTAAATTGAAGTGGAATCAAAAAGCAGTCGTTTTATTTATTTTTCTTTTTTCTGTGTTACTCTTTGCTCCCTCTCTCCTTCCTTCCTTTTCTCCTTGCTTCCCTCCTTCCTTCCCATCTCCTGGCTTTCCTCTGCCCCATGCTCTTCATGTTTTGACACACCGCCACCCCAACACACACGCATGTGCACACATACACGCATGCGCACACACACAAGCATGCGTGCACACACACACACACATGCGTGCACACACACGTGTGTGCTCCAATTCTCTCCTGCTGTCATCACCGTCCGCTGTCAGAGAGATAGAAGAAGGACTGTTGCCAAGTCCAGATGCTCCCAGCAGGGGTACAAGGACAGCAGCCCCACTGCTCTGCCCATCTCGGGGTGTGAGTTTGCGTCACCCACAAATGGCAACTAACGAGACAAGATTGGTTAATTTTATCAAGTAGCCTAGTTCCTAGGATTTTAGGCAACTAGACAAACTTCCTTGATTTTATATTTGTTTCTCTTTTATGTCATAAATTTTGATTTCTAAGAAAAATAACATAATTACTTATCTGTTCTACTGTACATTGTATAATAATTCTTTTAGCAAAACAATAGCATTATTATTACTAATAAATGATTGTGAAATGACTTTACTATTTTGTTTTGTTTTACTCTTGTTTTTAGTTCTTTTTCTCCTTGCATTATATGCCACTAGCACGCACAGTGAAATTCCTGTGTTTTTAAACTCAGCTGAAATAACTTTTCTTTGTGTGATTATGTCACGGTCTCCATACACGGGTTCATTTATTCCATTTCATTTTAGTTTTTATTTACTGTTCTGTAGAATTATGTATAATTATTTGAAATATTAAATTCAAAAATATTAAATTCAAAAATTAAATCTACAAAATATAGTATAGATAAAGAAGTTTAGCTCTAATCCCCTTGACCTGTTTTTCTCTCTGTACTTACAAATGTCCTTTTAAAAAATAGATATTGGCTTAATTTTCCATTTCACATGTATATACTATATATTATATATACACAGTGTATATAAATAAACACACACCCATTCACTCACACACGTATGTCTCTCTCACACACATATTTAATTGGTTATTAGTGTGTAACAAATTGCCAGGAAACAACAACTTAAAAACAATAACAAAGACTTTAATCTCTCTCAGTTTCTACGGGTTGCAAATGTAGGAAGGGCTCCGCGACACGATCTGGGCTCGGGGTCCCTCCCAGGGCTGCGTCAGGTCAGGGGCTGCCTGGAGCTGCGGCAGCAGTGGAGTGGCTGGGAGAGATGGGCATCTCCATGCAAGTCTCGGAGCTTCCCCAAGGAGTCTCCAAGGAGCCCAGAGGGCTTCTTCAGGCTTCCTCACAGCTCAAGGGCTTTCAAGGATTACTGGGACAATGTCAGAAAGACTCGAATCAATGTGAGGCAATCTCCACCGACCACTGGACAATATGGACATTGATGATAATAACTGCATTGAAATACATAAAAATGTTAAAATCCACTGGTCGATGATGATATTAAAAAATAAAGGAATCTTCTTTGCTTTCTTGTTCCTTTGGAAGATGCTGGATAAACAACTAATTGGGAAATGAGAAAGGGAAAGACCAGAGCATTTCTTCTACCTTTCCTTAATGAACTCAGTGTAACTGGAGTTGATAGAATCAAATTTCATTGTATATAAGTTTTCTGGCTTAGGAATGAAAAGATAATGATAGAATTAGAATATCATGATTTACCACCTCTGATGAAATAATGGATTGGTTGACATCACAGTTAACATCAATTTTTAGCAAATATAAGTGGCAGAAAAACATGTTAAATGTTACCATAGGAATGCAATGTGCAAAATCCAGCAAAATTCTTCAACCAATAAATGGCAAAATGAGAGGGGTGGGGATAATATGAAATTTAAAAGAGCCTTAGAAGACACAGAATCAACCATTGCAGTATCTGTTTTATCTTGGATTCTGATGTAAGAAAACTAAGCCAGATAAATAGATAGCTAATTGGGGAAATTTAAGCATTGATTAATGAATTTAATAAAATTAAATAAATTTATAATTTATTTATAAATTTATAAATAACATACAAATAAATTTAATAAAAATTACTATTTTGATTTTTTTGGACTCTGATAATTATACCATGATTATCCGATTTCTAAGGGTCATTATCTTTTAGCCATCTTAATAAAATAGTTACAAATAAAGTGATATGATGACTTCAAAATGACTTACTGGTGGAGTGATGTTGGAGGAGTGTACATGGAGTATGAATGGAACAGGACTGACCATGAGTTGATAATCATTGAAGCCAAGTGAATGGGTACATTTGAGTTTGTTACACTATTATGTCTACTTGGCATATATTGGAAATTTTCCATAATAAAACTTTTAAAAAATATTTAGTACATAAGCTTATTTTCTTTTTCTATTCATAAATGTGTGCATGTAGATATGTATTTTTTATATAACAAGAATCCCATTATTTGATTATTGATTTTTTTCTAAAAATTGTCTACATTTTTTATGTTATTAAACACAACATGACTTATGATGACAGCATTTGGATATACCGTAATTCTTAAACCTTAATTCCAGTTTTTCAGTGTTATAAAGGGTATTACTCTGATTATCATGGTAAATATTTGCACTCATGTTTGCACTCTTATTTTATTAAGAAAATGTCTAAGAAATATAATTGCTGAATATGACGTGCACCGATTTCCAGTGTTTTAGTGCTGACTTCAAATATCCCTTCCACAAAGTCTCTACATTATTAACACCTACTTCAAAGCGAACCCTTACCAATGTAAGTCACACACTCATTCATTTTGCCTTTTTGATAGATAAAAATTGATATCTAACTTTTATTTGTGGGTATCTCCTGTGGCTTGTGGTCAAAGGCCTATATTTGGAGAATATGCAAGACTCCAAATCTGGCATCTTTTGAAATGAAATTTCATCTTTTTGAATGAAATTTTTAAAGAAAATTTCCTGTTTGATATTGATTGTCACTAAAATCTCAGTCTCATGACATAAGGTGTCTTGTCACCTTCACATCTATAAGAATATATTTCTTTTTACATCATTTCTCCAATAGTGGTCTATATCCAGACAAAATAATTGATGTGGTTTTTAAAATCCTGCTCCAAAAAAAGCAACAGAACTAAAAAGGTAAATAAGTGAAAAAAAACCATATTTCATTAATTTATCTTGTTAAGTCTTTTGTATATTTATTGTACATAAACACATCTATCATATATCCTCCATGATATTTGTATATTTTATAAATAATAACAGCGGTGGTCTGCTCCTGTCTAGTGATATGTGGAAGCTATTCATTTTCCTTTGATCCTGACATGTCTGTAAATCTTCTTTTTCTAAAAGTGAAAGCTTTGATTTGCTCACAAGTCCAGGTCAAACTTTCTCTTTTATGCAGTTTCTGAAGATAGTCCGGGAACACCCAGTCTTCCTTGTTCTGTGGGTGTCTCTGCTTCTCTCTTGCCAGCTCACTCCCTTGGTGGCCGCCTGCCCAGAAGGAGGGGACGCCATCTGTCTGGTGCTGCTGGACTTCGTGGCTGTCCTTCCTCTGGTCCCCATCCCATCCTGATGCTGCTGTGTGGGGATGCTGACTCGACTGGGGGAACCATCTCAGGAGCCCCTGCCACACCTGCTGCACCCCTGCCTCAGTGATGTGGATGTGCGTGAAGCAACTGCCTTCTCCACTGCTCCCGTAGAAAGCCCTGCACAAACGGAGTGTGCTCGGGAGACCCTGGGAAGACACTGGACTCTGCTTCTCACTTTAGGTGACCAACCGACCACATTTTGAATAAGAAAACCCAATGCATTATTTCAAGAGACTAAATTGAGAATGTTTCAATAATTCTCATTCGATCCTTTGGGTCCTGAAATTCTTAACATTACCATCTTATTCCACCTCATAAATACCATCTCACTAATCCCCAAAAGAGCAATTGAACCCACCAGAGTGGTATTTCCTTCCCAAAGGTCCTGTTTCCCTGCTCTGGGCATCTGTCTTGAGCAATTCTATCTGCCAGGATCTGAGAACTCAAATGCAGTGTGATCCTAAATGCAGATTGTAGATTGAGCAAAAAACAGCAATAAAAAAGTTAAACATGATCTCATTCATTCCTCGGAAGTACAAAGCACCTTACTGGCTTTTAAAGTCATGGCTTGAAGCTCACGCTTTCCTTGCTCGAGGGCTTTGCAGTGCCTGCTGGTTCTTCCCAGCCTGGAATCGCCCCTTCCATTCATTCGTTTCTCCTCAGCTTAAAGTCACTTCCAGGGGAAAGTCTTTCCAGACTCTCCCCTTCTAGCCTGGCCCACCATGCTCTGGATTTCCAGTGTTACCCCTGGGCCTGATTTGTGACCGCTAGGAGAAGGCCTGAGTCTCTGTTAATTAAAGCTTCCTGAGGGTGGGATTGGGACTGTCTCACTCACGGCTCTGAGCCCAGCACCTGCCTCTGAACCTCCACCCGTAGCGGTTGTTCATGAAACTTTGCTGAAGCAAATCAAATTAGATTCTCTATCCCATATCCCTGTCAATTCTCTGCATTCTGCCTCTGCCAACCATTGAGACCCCCAAAGGGAAGGCCTCGTTGTCTTCTGCACATCCCGAATGGGCAGTTTCCTCCAGCCTCTCCAAGCATAATATTAATATTAATATCGAGCAGAGGTGGGATGCACAGAAGTTTTGGGCCTTGGAGGCTCCACACTTCAGTCTGCAGAACGCCCCCCGCCATGGGTTGGCACTGCCCACCTGCACAGGTTGGACAGGACAGGCGGGGATGTGTAAGGCTGCAGACCTGGCTCTCGGTCATGGCTGCCTTTGTGGCTGTCGCCGCATCTGCCTCTCAGAACAGGCAGCTCTCGCCCACCAAGTCTCAAGGCCACTATTTGGGGAAGTGCATGAGTCCCAAACCTCCTGATGTTAACTGTGGTCTACAGACCATGTAGTATTTCATGTGGAATCCTAGATTGTAAACTGAATAAGGTAGAGATTTTACCGTTGCCCTCTCTATTGTCTCTCATAGCATCTCCTAAATGACTACTGTACTGTAGATGTTTAAGTAATATTTGGAGAATAATGGACTAAGTGATCTAAAACTTTTGTGCCTTTTGCCATTTGTGAGAAAACATTCTACTGAAATCAGACAAATCTTGTTGAGATTACTTTTTTAAAAAACTATTGCTTCCTTTACCATTGAACCGAGATTAATTGAACCTAGAAACACTGAGTGTGATGCCATCAGCCCACAAGACTTCCTGGTTTCTTTTAGGTAAAAACAAGCTCTTTCAACTCCGTGATGGCCATTCTCAGGTTTTTAGGATCTTCGTTAGTTAGTGTGGTTTGAGTGTCACCTAAAGTCAATCATCGTTATTTGTGGATTGCATATTTGTGAATTTGCCTACTCACCAAAATTTATTTCTAGCCCCAAATCAATACGCTTGGTACTTTTGTATGTAGTTCTTTGCAGACATAGAGAAAGTGACAAAACATTTGAGACACTCGTTGTGCACGTTCCCAGCTGGGATGGAAAAGGAGTGCTCTGCCTTCTCGCCTCAGCTCTCATAATGTTAGTGAGTGTCCTTTCTGAGATCTGTTTAGTGCCACGTTGTTCACGGTTTTGTGCTTTTTGTTGGCGACTTCACTGTTTAAAATGGACACCGTGCATTCTGATGAACTGCTGTCTAATGTTCCTAAGTGCGAAAAGGCCACGGTGTGCCTTGTGGAGAAAATACGTGTGTCAGATGAACTTCCTTCAGGAGTGAGTGATGATGCCATTGGCCACGGTTCAGCGTTGATGAATCAGAAACATATATTAAGTAAGGTGTCTTTAAACAGCAACACACGTAACACAAGGTTATATATTGATCCACTGATGAAATGCTGTGACCAGAGGCTGGCAGGAACCTAACCCTGTATTTCCCCAGGAGCAACGGCTCTGTGTTCACTAACTCAGCGTTCGCTGTGACTGGAGAACGTCATTACTGCAATAACAAGGATCGATGGTACTTCTCACAGACGTCAACATTTGACTCTTCCCATTGTTCATGCTACTGCTTTTTTATATATAAATTATGTTCCTAGACTAAAATGGCTTTGAATGGGACAACTGAGATAAATTCACAGAGGCTAACGTCTACCCTGGATGGTCAAGAATCTGTGCCTGAACACTGCGGATGTGGAGACACACAGGAAGCTCCAGTTGCTGCAGTCGGTGCTCTGCACCAGGCCCTGAATGAAGGACCACGGGTGCATCATTTTACAAAGACCCCGTGAGGGCAAAATCTCCAAACATAATCCTACATGATTTGTGTTTGAAAAACCAAAGCTTTGAAGGGTTAGCTAAATTGTCCAGGTTGACACAGTGAGGAGATATCAGAGTTGGGTTTCAAATCCTGATCTGTCTGACTCCAATGTCTACACCTGAAACCACTCACACTCCTGTCCAAGATCCAAAAAATGGGAACAATTTCCATCTTGGGAATATCCCCTCCCATTGGTTAATAGCATCACGTCTTTAACTCCAACTTGAAAAACCAGAAATATTCCACACGGATATAAATTGAACCATTTCAGCTTGCCTAATGACTTGAGGTCTATTAAGGGGGGTGTGTGTGAAAGAGAGAGAGACAGAGACAGAGAGATAGAGGCACAGAGACAGAGACAGAGAACAAGAGATACTTTCACATTTCCCTCTCACATTTTCTTCTTTAATTTTTATCCTCATTTATTTAAAAAAAGTATAGAAATTATCCAAATTAATTGTCCAAATTAATTTTTTCTTAAAGTTTGGGTACTGAATAAGCCAAGAAGGACTTGTTGCTAACCACTCCATCTTTTTCAGACTCACTTTGATAAGATTTCATGCAATGCGCTATCCACGTGTCCCCAGACATGTGATTCTCTAGTAAGTCAACATTGGGTGGATCACACTTGGGCTTTCTTCATTTCAAACATCCTCCTGCTCTCTGTCAAGCTGTCTTTACTTCAGTGCAATAACATAGGATAAATACTCAGAAAGATTTAATTACTAAAACAGGAGCATTAAGATTGAGACTTTTCTCTGCAACACTGTTGACATAATTGAAGCTGTGTGCAAGTAACTTATGTAACTTTTCACAATGCATTCATTATAAGATGTACAGAAAGGAAGCTTTTTGTCTTTTATTTTTTTGAAAAGAAAGAAGGGGAAAAAGATATTGTGCTCACAAAATCAACTTATGTGAGTGGGATACATCATGTTTATATGTTGGATCTAATGTGAACATGTAGAAAGTTCAAATGGTGCAGAGTGAAAGCATATGATTTGTGAACATGAGCTTCCAAGAAACCATTCAGGATGGTGCTGGGGAAGGAAGAGCAACTTCTGTGAAGCACATTCTAAACACTCATAAACAATACAAGCACCCTGGCAGTGGGAGAGCTGCAACACTGATGCTTTGCTGTTTTGTCTTCTTCCTAGAGCTTGCTGCTCTTTGAATCTACCCTGAGTTTTTATTCACACTTTGACTGTTTGGAGAGGCAACACCCTTCCCTTCATGGCCAAGAACATAAGCTGCAGGGGGTTCGACTCTTTACTGTGTTTCTGCCTCTGTCTAAAGTTTGGTACATAATAGATGCTCCATAAGTAAACTTCAAATGAATGATTATCAGAAACAATTTGAGTATGGGGCTGTTTTAGAGCATAGCCTGGAAGGGAAAATAAAGCCCAGCTTGCCAATCAACTTGCTATTAAACTGCCACCAGTCAATTTCTGTAAGCAGCAAATCATCTGAATGTAAAATAAGCCACTTCATGATTTAGTCCCATATAACTCAAAAGAGAAGCATGAGGAACATTTAATTGGCCTGGAAACTTACCTGTGGGAACTTCAGTTCATTTATTGTAATGGCTAGTATAAGGAATTCTGGAAAATTGGTGGATAATTTTATACCAGTTCACGGTGATGAATTCAAAGCCATATTTATGTATGGCTTATGTAAAAAAAGAACAATATCATCTTCTTTCTTATCATCACATAATAATCTCATAAATATGAGGGAAAATAGATTAAACTGTCATCAGTCAATGGACTTAGTTATGTTATTATATATTAATTACACTGTTTATTATAGTCTATATAGAATAATAAATGAGAAGCAGTGACTTCGTTAGAAGGAACAGCACTCTACTGTCCATTGTGTACTTCATTATTGCCATGATTAGATACTCCTTTTTAAAAAATTGTACATATTAAATCATTTCATAAGGGCCCACATTAAAATGAAGGTCATTTATTATATTCAAACATTGGTAGTATTATTCTGCTTTGTCATGCAATATTCATCTCCTGGGGACACAGTATGAGTAAAGACAAGTGGAAGAACCAAGTTATAATAGCCTCTCAGATACTATGCTTTATGCTGTACCCCACAGGACAAATCTAGGTTTTTAAAACGAATGTTTTCTCAATGAAATAACGTGGCTTAATTTTTTACAAGGTGAGCAGACATCGCTAATGCACTACTAATAACCCATTGGCAATGCATTAGTTTTATGATGGCTTTTAATGTTTGTGGCTCAAATCAAGTTGATATTTCCTCACAAATACAGCACTTTATATCAGCAGCTTTATGAGCTAACTGACGTCGATCTACTGTGATTAATAGCCAGTGATTAAAAATAAATTGTTTTTGAATACTGTGCCATTATAATAACGTCTAAAATATCCCCAGAAATCATAAACAGGGACAGCCAGTGCCAGTCTCTGTCTGCATCTGTGATGAGCCATCCCTTCGTCACCCATCCCAGTCTATAAACTCTTCTAGAAAACACAACTTCTGTGAAATCTAGGTTGTCAGCATGAAAAGAAAGTTGGCAGAACACAGAGTTCTGTTGCTAAGCAATCCCTGGCAAATACGATACGTGTACATTACGGCACTTGATGACACCATCAGGAGAGGGGACGTTTCCAACTTGATGCAAATGCACAGTTTCAGAGAGATGCCCAGGCCCAGGGCTGCCTTAGCTTGATTTTGTGAGTGGTCACCTCAATTGACAAATAAATGGAAGTTGTGTTTAATTTTTAGAGTCTAAGTACTTTCTGCTTGTGTCTAGTCTTGTCTCACTTTTGAAAGGCTGTGAACAATGATTCTTCCATTTCCATTGTCAGTGCGTTAGAGGGCAATTTAGCAATAATCATCTGTCCAGGTGAGCAGCAACCCACAGGGACTCCTGGGTGCAAACTAAAGGGGGAAAGTGCACTTAATACTACCGCATGAACTGGGGAAGACATCTGGCAAAATGCCACAGATCTGGTGATTTTTACTATCAAAATTCCATCCAATTAATAAAGAGCTGGAAGAGGCTCCAGGACTGGCTGGTCCAATCTCCTTATTTTACAGATGAGGAAATCCCAGTGCAGAGGGGTTAACTGGGGAATTAAGGTTACACAGACGACCAGTCATCCACTGGGACCTGAGTCCAGCCTTCAAATCTTTTCAGGTCCTCCTTGGGTATGTGGTGATGTCTCTATGAATAAACTACATGATAAAATATAGACAGTGACCATTGAGAACCATAGAACCTTGATTTATTCTCTCTTTAATTCCAACAAAAGTTACCCTTAATGATCCGGCAAAGACACATTCCAAATTAAGAGAAATAAAATTGAAAGGTTTGATTACAGTAATGCCAGCTGTGATTAGGCAGACCCAATCCCTTCTGTGTGCTCTCTTCTTTCCATTGGCTTGGTTGATTTGCTTTTAAGTAAACAAATCATATTTTCTGGGCCAGTTGTTCTAAAGGAGTATTAACACCTTCATCCAAATATCCTCAACGGTTAAATCCGACAGGTATGCCCATGAAAGTGGTAGGCTTCTTTCTCTATTTTTATATAACCTGCTTCTTTATAGCTGTTGAATGCTCACGCCATGAGATGTTCTCCAGGATGGTCAGTAGTCAGGAAACTTGTCAAGAGTAATCAGAAATTTACACACCGATGGGAGAAAACATTTCAGAACAATATGTTATTCTGAAATTGAGACAACAGAGGACTGACAGTTAAAAATTGGTTGGGTGAAGAATGTATGTCTGTCCAACATCCATATCATTTCACTGGGGATTACTTCACAGATGTAAAAGAACAGCATACTAGTAAGCCTCATGAATTTCATAATACTTTATAATTGACACTTAAAATTGTGTTGTTAACAAATAGAAAAAATCTTCAGTACAAGGATTTTTGAAGGTTGCATCAGAGTTAAATGGAAGGACCTTGGAGACGTATGAGCTCATTCTTTGGAGGCATTTAGAAGTAACTGGGTTTGAATCCTGGCTCTGCTTCACACTAGCTATAAAATTGGATAAGTTACAATCTTTCTGAATTTCAATTTTCTTATCTATAAAATGTGGAAAATAAAACTACTTACCTCTTGGGGTTTTTATTTGGAATTAAATGAGTTAATATTTGTAAAGTGCTTAGTACAATAAATATTTGTTGTCATTTCTTCATCTGTAAAATTAGCATGATAAAATGACAATTAAATGAAATATCTAAGTACAGTGAATATGCTCAGCAAAAATTAGCTAAAATGATGATAATGAAATTCTGTTTTAGTGAATTAAAAAGGATTATGGAATGTATATTAATATCATCTAAATTATCCATCACTCCAACCTCATTAGATTCCTGTTAATCCAGATTACTTCTTTTATTTAAAAAAAGGCTTATGCAAGAGAAGATTTCTAGAAGAAAAGCATGCCTAACTTGAAAATATACATTCAGCAGAGTGCAGTACATGGGACCTCCTATTCATTTCTAAGTCCCTGAGATCTGTCTCCAAATCACTCACATGTGACCTAAATCTCTGTGACCATGTCATAAAAATTATACATCTCATATCAACAAAAAGTTTATCATAACCTAAGAGCATTTTCTCCTCCAATGGGCTGGTAACTAGAAATTATTGTATAATTTAGTTCCCAAGTCAAATAGTTATCTCAGCAAAGGAAAATTGAATGGGATTAGTTTGCCACTGTTTCAGTTCACATATGGTGTGCATTATCAAATCTCAGAAAGATTATTTGGCTCTAATCACAATCTTCGAATGAAGGAAAAGCAGGTTTTATCACCAAAAATATCACTAGTTCGGTGCTTTTACAGACAGGACACAATTGAAAGTTTTAGGTCCTGTTATCACTGGTGATTTAAAATTTCACAACCAAAATTTGTAAATGCATCAGAATTTAATGAAGTTAATATTTAGTAAATGATTACCTTCATTTTCTGTATTTTTTTTTTTACAAACATGTCATAGAAAAGAGTTACTTTGTTTTAAACTGCTATTAATCTAGACTTAAAAGTTGTTTAAATGTTTACTTACAAGGAGTGGGAAGGAGAGGAAAGAGGCAGAGAGAGAGGCATGGCCAAGAAGATGTATTCACATTTAGCCATTAACTTTTTCAGCATTGTTAGCTGGCAGATTATTATTGTTGTCCTGGTCACAGGGGAATTGAGTGAGAAATTAATTTTAAAGCCAGAAACAAACAAACCAAACCATAATTGCCTATAATTACTTATATTTATTAAAAAACCAAACTCCAAACAACAATTTTAACTCTAGGACCAAAACTCAAACTCTATAATGTATAGAAAATAATGATAATAAAACAGTATCCATCTGTGCCATAAAGCAAAAACAAAGAATAATTAATATCCTTAAATATTTATATTAATAAAAAAAAGTAAAAATCAGGGCATAAACAAACAAGTAAGTAATGTGGGAAAAAGCCAAAAAATCCACTTCACACAGCAATGGAAGGTACCAATAAAAATAGGTAAAGCAGAAGAGAAACAACAGTAAAAGCAATTGTTAAAAAACAAGAATCTTGAAAAGTTTTTAAAAATGGATAGCTAACTTAATCATAAATGTAAAAGCACTAAAGTATAAATACCACAAATTTGAAAAGATTAATGGGGAAAATAGAAATACAAAAAAACATGGATTATAAGAAATTATTTTGATTAAATCTACGCACATGCATCTATCTGAGAATCAGGATAAATAGTTCATTGAGGAATACTAACAAAACTGACCCAGATGACAGGAATAAACAAAGCAGACAAATTATCAAAAGGAAAAATATCAAAAGTGGACAAAGAGTTACCTCCCCAAATGCAGCAAGCTCAGAGAGGTTCATACGGGAATTTCAGCAATCTTTCAATATTTGGATAACTCCAATGCTATCTACACTGTTTGAAAACATAGGAAAGGAATTCCAGATTCTTTTTATAATTCTAGCATAGATAGTAAAAATGAAAAGACAAAGAAACTACAGATCAATTTCACTTATACATAATGATTTAAAAATACTAAATAAAATATTAGCTTACAAAATCCAAATTCATATTAGAAAAACACCCTATGGAGAAGTAGGGTGGTCTATTTGTAGAATACAAAAATGATTCAATATTAGAAAATTCTATCAATATAAGTTTTTTTTTTGAGACAGAGTCTCATTTTATTGCCCTGGCTAGAGTGAGTGCCGTGGCGTCAGCCTAGCTCACAGCAACCTCACGCTCCTGGGCTCAAGCAATCCTGCCTCAGCCTCCCGAGTAGCTGGGACTACAGGCATGCGCACCATGCCCGGCTAATATTTTCTATATATTTTTAGTTGTCCGATTAATTTCTTTCTATTTTTAGTAGAGACGGGGTCTCAGTCTTGCTCAGGCTGGTTTTGAACTCCTGAGCTCAAACAATCCGCCCGCCTCGGCCTCCCAGAGTGCTAGGATTACAGGCGTGAGCCACCGCGCCTGGCCCTCAATATAAGTTTTATATAAAGTAGTAGAAGAAAAAAATCACAAGCTTATTTCCATTGAAGCTGAAAAAGTATTTATCAAAATTTAGTATCTATTTCCAATTTATAACAAAAAACTTACCAAAATAGAAATAAGTAGATAGCGGCTAAATACAAATATTTCTATATATCAACCCCAAATCCAACACTGTATCTTCCTTAAAAGGCAAACATGAGGTGAATTTCTACTAAGACCAGCCATAGGGAATGATGTTTACTATTGTTGCCATATGGGATATTGTTTTGGAGAAACTGGTTGCACTGTTAGATAAGAGAAAGAAATAAGAGATGTAAATTGAGGAAATAAAGGGCAAAAAATAAATAAATTCAGAAACAGATTTAGTATATATAAGATTTTTATACATTGTAAAGATGGCATTTATAATCATTTGAGAAAAAACGATTTGACTATTTAATTAAATAGTGTTGGAACAACTGCAGATGGCTATTATCTGCAGGAAAAAATAATGAAGTGATATTCCCTTCCTCGTTGCCAACACCAAAATAACTTTCAGCTGGATTAAACACTTAAATATTAAAAACAACAACAAAAATAAACCACTACTAACATGCAAATAATACAGGTTCACATGAGGACTTCTTTCTTTATAACTTAGGTGCAAGGTTTTCTAATAATGCCAAAAAACTCAGAAAACTCAAAAGGACTGACAAATTTACTACATTATACATTTAAAAATTCTTCATTAATAAAAATACCAAAAAATAGAGAAATGACATATTCAGAAAAAATATTTATAACATAAATTCACATGCTATAAATTAAAAACATCAGATTAGTTAACCTTTAAAATTCTTTCCAGGTCTAAATTTTCATTAGCTTAATGTATTTAATATAATTCATATTTATGGAGCCATATACAATAGACTTCCCCTGGTGCATTAAACAAAAAAAGATTTGTGTTGAATTCTTTGCCCCTGAAAGAATCCAGGATGTGGTGGAGGCAGCAAGGCAAATATATGAAGTCATTAGAAGACCTTGACAAGCAATCAGGAACTCTAAGAAGATGGTGTTGGTAGTGCCAGCACCGTTTTGGACTTTCCTAAATCACTATGTAAAAACAGCAATTAGATTCTCCTCCAATCCTCTTCCTCCAAAAAATCCATCAACAACATTTATATTAAAATCAAATAATAAGGTATCTCCTGAAATCCAAAATAAAAGTTGCTGGAGCAAGCCATCAACCTCCACAAGGCCTGCATGTTACCGACATCCACGTGGACTGTGGGCAGAAGAAGCCCCACCCGGCCCCCACAGCCAACAGAGGGAGGGAGGCCTGCCAATTTGGGAGCACCAGCGGGAACTGGGAGGATATTTCTGACTCCTAGTGCAAGGGGTCTGTGGTAAGACTCAAAGAAGCTGGCTCTAGACCCTATTAACTCCTGGAACTGATCTCCCAGGGCATCCTTCCAGGTTACAGCCCTGCACTGAGGAGAAAGAAAGAGAAAGCTCAGATTAAAGTGGAGGACAGGAATAGAGACATGAAATGTCAGAAAGTGTACTGCTATATTTTTAAAAACTATACAAAACAACACAAAGGGAGCTCTTTACAAGTTAAAAAAGCTATCTGGGGCAAGGCTTCTTCTAAAAATTCAGGAAAACCAAATTTACATAAAAGCAACAGGAAAGTATGGAGGTCAAATTCCATACAAAGTTACTTTAAGTAAAAAAAGAATAAGGAGTAGAATAACATCCCTCAGACGATGCAAACACGATAGAAAGACATTCTTAGACAACAGCAAAATTATAAAGCACAATTGCAAGATGAGATAACAGTTTTAAGAAAATGATATGACATAAAAGAAAAATAGATTAGAATTATAAAAATTCAGAAATGAGATGAAACAATTTAAGAGACAATATAACTGTGAAATAAGAACTTTAGAAATACAGACTAAACTAAAAAACTTCACAAGATTGAATGAACTTTATACTCCCTTAAAAGAAATAGAAGGTACAAAAAGGAAAAAAAAAAAAAAGAAATGAAGGTAATCAAAAGAAGGAAAGAGACAAACATTGAAGATGTTTGTCTTCAAAGACAATCAGTTACAGGAGTCTGGTGTGTGAAATCAAAACAGGAGACAATAACAAATGCTAAAAATTGTAATGGACTAAAAACTTTCAATTAAAAAATAGATTTGAACCTAGAAATAGCACATTGTAAACCTGAGAACGTCAACTAAAACAACTGAACCAAGACATATTCTAGCAAAATTACTGAATTTTACAGAAAAAGAAAGAAAAATCTATGACTATCTAGGCAAATTAAGACATGCAATATTTTAGTCAGAAGAAAATGGAGTAACATATTTAAAATACTCAAAGTAAGATAAAAGTAATCCAAGGACTTTATAGCTAGCAAAATACCTTCCAGGGTACGAGGCACAGACAAGCTATTATCAGCATTTTAGAATCTAGGCAGTTTCATTCCCTGAGCTCTTCCTACAGAGTGTTCTAGAGAACAAGCTTCAGACAACCAAAATGACTACAGAAAAATTGACATAATTCTAGTAGAGAGAAAAAGTGTATAGTCACTCATAGAACTAAGACTAAGTGGTTACTAAAAGAGAGAGTATAGAATGGAACGGTTATACGACATGCCAAGAAAGAATGTGGGCACATAGGTAAATTGTACCTATTTCTAATAATCAAAATTTGGGGTGGTATTTTAGTATTGTTATTCTGAGAGTTACTTATGTAATATGGACAAGCAAAGAGTACTTTTGGGATATTATACATTTATTATATGATCATCTATGTCTTTAGTGCCAGGATTCTTGGTATGAAAGAAAGGAGACAGAGATTTAACATAAAAGAGGTGAAATACAGACCTTTTAGGACTGAATTTAAATTGAAAACATTGGTAGGTACTTAAGAACTATTTTATCTTTAAATAGAAAATTGAATTATGTATCTATCCATCTATTTATCTATTTTCCTAGCACTTTCCACTGAAAAGGCCTAACAGCAATGACCAACCAAGTAGCAATGAATGTCCTCAATGCCAAGACTGGGGTCTTCAATTATCATTTCTCATTAGAAGAAAACAGAGTTGGAACATCTTGACATACCAGATAGCAAGGAAGCTATCAATGATTAGTAGACTTGTTTCAAAAGACTCAGGAGTCAATTTTAAAAGGTTCCTAAGGCCAAATATGGGAAAATTGGAGCTTCAAAAAGGACAAAAATTATAATGAATTGAAACTCAACAAATAGATTTAAATTCATAAGTTCATAATGACATAAAAAGTAGCGATTGGTTGCATTTTGAAGATGACAGGGAAAAATTCATTTTTAAACTGAGTAAATGCAAGGAAAGAATCATGCATTTGAGCTGGCTTTTAAAATAAAAAATGTGGTATTAGATATGCAAATAAGAGATAATAGAAAGTTTGTCCATTCAAAACTATTCCAGTTAGTTAAAAAATGCTAGAATTAGGGTATTATTCTTTTGCAACCCTAGCGAAGGAATAGATGTAGGCTTCAGGCATAAATGGTAGCTATTTCAATTTTCTGTGCTTTCCAAGGAAACAATATTAAACCACCCACGGTCTTGCCAAAGGAATCAACCCTTGGTCTGATAAAGGCTCTAGGTACAGCTGTCAATCTTCAGGTAAAACAAGAAACAGAGGGGCAAGTTAAACTGCGCAAAGAACATGCAATCAGCAAAATTCAGGCTGAAGGAGACATACCAGTCAAATACCGTATCCCAGAATTTTTCAACAGACTAAATACAAAGTCAATGAAGGTATGTGAAAGGTAATGCAATTTAAAAGAAACTTAAAAGACAAATCTAGTTTTGTGGTTTAATGTTTTTAATGGGCAAGCCTAAACAATAGCTTCAAGGGATACATACCTGGGTGATTAAACCATAAAGAAATGCAAGGAAGTGATTATCACAAAAATCAGGATCTTTGAAAGGAACAGACCCCATGGAAGCCCTTCTGAGGAATTTAGTCAAGTTGTAGCTTTTTACCTGAATGGTGAGTATTTTCCTTATGATGGTTTTCTAAGTCATGCCTTTGTTTTGGGTGTTTTTCTGTATGTATGTTTTACGTTACAATAAAAAAATAATGTAAAAAGCAAAAGAAAGGTTACTAACAAAAGTAATTTACATTTCACCAGGTATGTATTCAGCAAATATATAATGAGCACTTATATGAATATATAATGACCTCTATGCTGTGCTAAGCTGAATATTGCCTCTGATACAATAGAATGCCAAGGAGAGCCAGACAGAGAAGAATGAGATCAAAGTTCCAGAAACCCGAGATCGCATTGCGTTAAATGATTTTCTGAGCCTTGTTCATCATTTCAACCAATTTGGAAATAGAGGTAAAATGCTCAAAGATGTTTATCTCTGAAGCAAAGACCTGAATGTAAACATTGCTATTTGCAGGCGGGTAACAAAACCCATCCTGAGCACACGCTGTCACCCGCAAGGCAGGAGCGCTAGTGGTGCACTGTTTATGGTCCCATGTCCCATTGGTTTTTGACTGGTCAAAGCTCAAATTAAAACCTGAGCAGAGAAAGACAGAAAATGGCTGAAAGTTCAGCCAGAACATTTCCTAACAGCATTGGCAAAAAAGAAGGCCATATAGGAGAGCCTTGCATCAAATGTAGATGCTTCCAACTTGTATCATGGATTAGAAAGCGAAGCGGCTTGAATGCTTTTAAGACAAACAACAAAAGGAAAATCTCTGCATGGTTCTGGCTGGTATCCATGATATAAGACAAAAGATTACATTGCAGAACAGATATGAAAGGACATATAACCCTTTGGCAAAGGATTTGGCCATCGGGAAGATATCTTTATTTAGCAGCACTTGATCTATTTTATATTGCATTTGTGTGTGCGAAAGGAAAGTTTCTAAGCGACTGTGTTACGTGCTGAATGTCTAATCCCAGTAAAATCAGAGCGGTACTTTTTTTTTCTAGAAAAATACTATGTATCTATTTCTTATAAACTGAATCCCTTAAGTGTATGTTGCCTGGTTATTAGAACTATTTGGAAATTGATAATATTTTTGACATCAAAGTTTCCAGATGAGAGCAAAGATAAAGCCAAAAGGATACAAGACAGACAGAGACTACATTGTTTTCTCTTTGCCCACAAATAAAATACCTCCAGCTTATTCCCACTGAATCCTTAACATTGCCAACAAACAGAAAAATCAAATGAGTTTTCTTCTTCTACCCAACAAACTCACTGATAGATACAGTTGCAGACTGATGGGGCTTATGTCCCCCGGTGGGAATAACTGGTTTGGACTTGTGCAGCCAAGCTTCCACCAGGAGAGATGTTTTTCTCAAAACAAGGCAGTACAGCCAATTTCCGTTATTTCCTCTAAACTTGTTAAGGGACAAAGCAATTTTTTTAGTCTTTCAATGATGCTAGTTTTATCCTTTGGCTTGGGGAGTTAATTTAGATGATTATTTTTGCATTTTCATATCTGGTTGTTTTTTGAGATAACAGTATTTAATTTGTTATACTTACAAAGCAACATCATAGGATAAAAATTAGAAGACCAATAACAAATAGCAGCTCTTTTCTTAGCTCCTTAGAGTTGCGTATTAAATGCTGAAAGGATGTATTTTTGTAGTTAAGCTAGAAGACTGGCAAGACACACCGGGCTCACATCTTCAATCTACCACTCACCACTTGTATTTCTGGACAAGTTAGTTAGCTTCTTTGTATGTCCTTTTCTTCCTTTATAAAATGGAGTTGTTATAACAGCATCTATCTCATAATGTGACATAAATTTATGGAAAATTCTGTGCTTAGCGCTACAATTTTGCCACAAAATAAACATTTATATCAAATCAATAGTGTGTTAAGGGTTTATTTCTAGAACTCCCTTACTTATATATATATGCAAGGAATAGCATATTCAAGCCTGTCTAACCTCTCTTTGGCAATCAGTCTTTAATCTTTAATATTAAAGTATTCTTCAAACCACCTACTTTAAGAAAAATTTAGAAAATGAAAAATTCTAGGTCCTACTTCTGACTTAGAAAGAAGAGGATGTGGCTGACTTGATTACCATTTTTGTGGTCAGTGGGACTGAAAAATTATTTTATATTTGGCATGGACAGAAAAAATCTGTACTTTGCTTTTGCACGCATTGGAGGGAGAACGGTCTTGTCCTGAGCGAGACCCTGCGGCCATGCGTCTTTGCTTGTTCGGCAACATCCTTTCCCGGGCTGCTCCTGCCTCCACTGTTCTTTCAGCGGAACCTTCTCCACCAGGAGCGGAAGTAACCGAGGAGAGACCAGGGTGGAATACTAAATAGAAAATTGCCAAGGGATTCAACTCTGGGTTCACTGCCAGGTCAGCTGGAAGTGGGGAGAGGAAAAAAGAATCCAAGAGAATAATGAAGCTGGAAAGCGTGGGACTCAGCGCGTAGACTGCCCTTCCGTGGTTGTGTGCCAGAGGGCACCGAGTGTGCCCAGGAGAGGGGAGAATGAGGTGGCCCCTGCAGAGTGCACGGCTTTCATGAAGCGCCCCTGGGCTGCTGGCCTGTGTCGCCGCGCACGTTAGCGTTTTGAACTTGGTAGAGCAAGCTGTAGCCTCCTGGAGACTGGAAGAAGGGCCTCCTTCAGTACCCATTATGCACCCACCAAGTGCATAGTGCACTCGTTGCACACCTTCTGCTGGAGAGAGCAGGACTTCGGGGAGGGGATGGGAGTGAGTGGGGTGGAGACCTGCCCTGGGCCCAGAACAGCTGGCGCAGAAGCTCACGGTCCACACCGTCCCTCTGTCTGCTCTACCTCGGTGCCGTGTCCTCAAAGGAGCATGGCGACCTACTCCTCCTCGGGAACTATGGAGAAATGCTACATCTCCACCTTCTGCCTGGGGCACTGAGGAAAATCACCCAGGATGGGAGTCTGTGGCGTGTTCACAAGAATTGAGCAAAGGTAGGAGGGTGGAAGGAGAAAAACAGGCCCTGCCTGCCCAGCTCTTGGGTGTCATCCAGCCCTCTTATCTGCCCTCTGTTAGCATCACTCCGTCCCTGGGAGAGTCTGCCCTTGGCCCCAGTTCACGCCTGTGGACTGAAGCGCAAGCCCTGGTAGGAGGAGAGTCTCGGGCTGGAGACTCCTGTGCATAAAGCGCTTCCAGCTGCAGAACAGGAGCTGGACTCTCAGGTGGGGCCAGGTGCTCCCGCTCCCCTTTTCTTCCCTCACTAAGAACTGGAGCTCCTGGAACTAACAGCTGCTCCCCTGGGCCTCCTCCGCCCCCAGGTCCCTGCCTCCTGAGGACAAGGCCCTCCGCCACCACCCCACAGCACACGCCCCTCTCCAGCAACTGCCCGTTGCCCAGTGAAAGGGTGTCTGCGTGCGCCAGGAGCCGGTGTCTGCTGGGCAGTGCTTGTTCAACACTGTTGCAACCAGTCGGTGGTTGTGGAATCATTTTTAGTTGGTCATAATCATTAGGTTTTTCATTGAACAGAACAGAATAAGGAAAAAAGGCATCTATTTTGGTAAAGAGAGGTGTTTCTTAATGAAAGTCATGTGCATGCCTGTGCACGTATGTGTATACACACACATGATTTTGCAGCATAAAATGCATTTTCTTATGGAGATCATGGTCTAAAATGTAGGAAATCACAGAGCGAGAGTAGACACTCCATGAGGCCAGGCGTTGACTGTGTAGGACTTGCTCACCTGCCGGGCAGCAGTGTGCTCTTGGCTTGGACAGATGAGAGATTGACCTGTCCAGACACCGCAATTTAACTTTGCCCACAACTTTCTTTAAATCATTCTTTAAAAAGTCACTCATGGCTTCAGACGTTGCAAATCCAGTGGCATACTTTTCAATCCTCACTTTATTTTGTTCAACATGGAATGAACCCCTTATTCCTGATTCTGCTCTCTTGGCTTCCCCGCTTTGTATTGGCCATTTCTCATTTCCTGTGGTCTCTCATGCCCAGGCCACCAATGCACCTGTTTCCCAGGGCACGACCTTTGATGATATCCTTCTCTCCTGACAATCCCGAATTGATTAATGCCATCCAGTTAGATTTGTTGGACATTTTGTGTATTTGTGATACTTCATTTCGATAATGTTCTCATAGCCTTATTTAACAGGGCCTTCTCCTCACAAAATAATTGGTGGACACATTGTATGCATTATGGTTATGTAATATATATGTACTACATACATATATACGCACTAGAGAGAGAGAGAGAAAGAGAGGAAAAGAGAGCCAGAGAGGTGTGTGGAGGGGGCAATTCCTAACTTCCTTTTGTCAGCGTTACATGCAATTGTATTATAAAACACTTTGCACAGCAGGCAGGTATGTGCCAATGCACTCTTTGTGATGATCTATAACAACAACGGAATTGCAACAGTCATAGTGGGCCCTTCGGGACAGGGCCGCATCGCCATTCAGGAACAGCGTTCGAGGTGGTGGTGGCTGCTGGAGTTGGTGTCCAGCCAGCCTGCGGCTCTGCTGCGGTGAGCTGATGCTCCTTGCAGGGGGAGTTGTGAGTGTGTTGTAGTTGCCTGCCAAGGCTGTGGAGGACGATTAAAACGTGTCCATGCCGCGTGCTCTCTTTTCGGAATCATTCACATCATCCTGAAGCCTCCTCCAAGTCCACCTGTTCCTATAGATTCCGCTGAGTAATTTCCTATGCAGCTTCTTGTTCCTAATTCTATGGCTAAATTGATCTTCAGCTCGCATTCGGGAGAGGAAAAGTAAGCTTTTAAGTTTGCTACTGATTCAGAGAGCTCCTCTCCTGGGTGTTGTCTGTGGTCTTGGCAATTATATTTTTTATCTAAGACATTTTTATGTGAATAAAATAATCTCTTTTTCTTCAATGAAACATTTAAACTCCATTTTACCTGGTTTTTGCAGGACTATGAGGCCTTTAAATTGAGAGAACATCTTTGTTTGAGCCTCTGACAGGAGGACAGCTTTTATTCTGTTTATTGACTGACACCCATGCTGCAAAATTTTCCCAGTTGTGTTGTGTGGACAGGACAGGCTGGGGGTTGAGCTGTTACCCTGTGGATGCCAGTCTGAAAAATTTAGACCTGTGTGATATCTGCCCCCGCAGGAATCAAGGGTCTCACTCTGTTGTTTGTATGGTCTTTGGTATCAGTTGCTCTTTTACACCAGGCTACACCCTGGCAGGGGCAGCAATGACTTAGTTGCTCCATTGCTAACGCTCGAATCCGACATACACTGCAGCAGTCCCTTCTACGTGCAAGGCTGTGTGGTGTGCGGCTCTGCGTAACACTGGGGGGCCCAAGCCTGAGTGCGTAATGTGACATGCAAAGTCTGTTGCCATGAGGAAAGCCCTTACTCCTCATGGCAGATTTTATTATTGTTTGACATACTCACTCTCCTTCCCTGGGCAGTGTTCCGCTGCTTTGCCTGTGGATACCAGGCGTGGCCATGGGACTGCGAGTTTCTCTTCTGACAGGAGACTTGGGAGGGCCCCAGAAACCTAGCATCTGCTTTGCTGAGTGGCACATCACTTGTGTGGCCATTGTAAGGCGAGAAGAGATGATCACCTTTGAGCAGAGGCATCGAGAGCCATCTCATGGATCCCCACGTCTCGCTTTGCCTTCACATGAAGACTAGCGATGTCCCCGAGAGTAAGTCCCTCGAACTAGGCCACAGGTCAAAGAAACATTGAGCAGAACCACAGCTGACCCCAGATGGACATGTCACATGAACAAGAAATAAACGCACGCTGCTACAGCCTCTGAGACCGGATGGGTGTGTGTTCGTGAACAGTGCACTCCAGACTGCCTGAAAATGCACCTTCTAACCTGGGAATGTTTCCTAAATGTCACCACTGATTTGCACTCGAAGCTGCTTTAACTCATTCTCTTTTGCCCCTCAAATTATGGAATATTAATTTCATTTCTCCTCCTCAGGAAATACTCTGCTGTACACATTTTTGGCACACAAGCTGTGCAATGACTCTTTGAGAAAGGCCCAGAGATGTTGACCTGGTTGATGGGGGACAAGTGACTGAGGAGGGACTTCCCATCCTGAATGGGGGCTGTGCAGCTGCAGTGAGAGCTGGGTGAGTTCAGAGCTCCACCGCGGGGTCTGCGGGGTCTTTCAAGCACAAAGACATAAACAGCTTGCCCCTCTACCTGCCACCACAAATTCGCATTCCATGTACTGCTGTGGCCTGTATAGATGTATATAAAATCTGAAAAGATAGGGGATGGTGGAGGAGACCCGCCCACACTGCCACACTGGCGTCACAGGGTTTTCACACGTCATGTGCAATAGTGCCAGGGAGGGATGGCAGAAAAGCCAGATGGGTGAATTTTGATCATTTAAAAACCATATTCCTAACTGAACTATATAAAATTCATGATCAGATAACATTTATCTGTCTATGCATTTATATGGTGGAGGATGTTAATTTTGACAGGTGCATTGAGCACAAACATCTCATAGAATACAGGAAAAGAGGATGCTTTGTGGTGTTGTTATCTAGAACATTAGAACACTTTAGAATCGAGAAAGAGAACATCTGCATTAGTCTTCGGAGAGGTAGACAATCGTGCGCACGCAGCGGGTGGAAGGCAGTGCAGCGATCTATGATCTCATGAAAATGTGCGGACCTTTCCCCAGGCTGCACTGGCCTTCAGGAAAAAACCAAGATGTGACTAATAATTGCCGTAATATTGGCTATCTAACAAAACTCATAGGGGCTCACATTCATTCTCTTCCTTAAGGTCCCCGTTGCTTCTATTTTGTTCTGAGTAGCTTTTGAAGTTTTTCTACACTGAGAAAAGACAATCTCTAAATTCAGATGTCCCAGGTTCCACTCCCAGCTCTGGAAAATTACAGTTTCTTGGGAAGTTTGCTTAATTTCTCTGCATCTTAGTTTTTTTTGTCTACAGAATAAAGGTTTTGAAAGTAGCTACTTCAAAGAATTGTTGATGGTATGTGGGTGTAATTCATGTATGTGTTTAGAGTAGTGCCTGACATTCTGCAAGCCATTAGTCAATATTAACTATTTTTCTTTTCTGTTTCATTTTATTTCACTTTGTCATTATTGGATGTAGTTTTTGACTGTATCTCTGCTCTATCTAGCTTCTCCTTGTTCTTACTTAAGGGCATTTCGTAACTCTAGAAAAGCAGATATCGACTGTTTCAGTTCTTCTTCTGACCAAGATGAAGTTACAGGGATAGGATTTCCCTTCTACCTGAAACCGCTGAAAGAAAAATAAATAAACAGTCAAAAGCATGAAACAGGGGCTTTTTGACAGTGGATTTTGGAAAGGACAGTGGATCCTTAGAGATGGGAAACAACAGCATCGGCTTTGTAATCATCACCTCCTGCCAGGAGAGCCCCCAGGCTGCCATGTGGGGCAGTTTCCTCAGGAGGAACCTGGCTGCATCTCCAGTTGAGGGGATGGAGCTGAGAATTTATAGAAGCCAAATGGATGGAGTCCCGCAGTAGGATTCCAGGGAGGAGAAGGCTGCACAGAAAGAGCCAACTCTGGAAGTCTGCAGAAAGCCCCTCGAGTCTTCAGCTGAGGGTATTGCATGTGCACAGGAAACCACCCTAGGTTGGGGAAAGAACTGCCCAAAACAATCAGGAGGAAGACTTTCTGAAGCTCACGTAAGCGTGGAATATCATGTGTTCCCACCACCCAGAGAGAAAAACACTTGTAATTCGTGGGATGTTAACAGGGCACACAAAGTCCAAGTATATTTATAGGAATACAGAAACATTCAACATGCAATAAGGTAAAATATATAATATCTGCCAACCAGTAAATATATATATATATATATATATTTAAGCATGAAAAGAAGCAGATAAATAGAAACATCCAAAACAGAGCTAAAAATAACACCGATGATAGAATTAGTAAATAAGGACATTAAAATGGCTATTGTAGCTATTTTCCATATGATCAAAAACTACAGGAAAAATTGAGCCTGTTATAGGCAGATACTCAGAAGTTATAAAAATGACTCACATCAAACATCTAGTGTTGAAAACTATACCTGAGGGAAAAAGAACACTAGGTGAGATCGGTAGCGGATCACACATTAGAGAGGAAAAGATTAGCAAAAGAAACTTGAAAACACAGCCAAAGAAACCATACAAAATGAAACACAGAGAAAAGACAGACTAACAGAAGATGAACGGTGTCATGGTTTGTGGGACAATTTCAAGTGGCCTCATATATGTATAATTGAGTACTTGAAGGACAAAAGAAAGGAGGAGAAGAGAGAGTTGAAAAGATGACATCCCAAAACTTGCCAAATTATTGAGAAGTATAAACTCCCCAATCCAAACAGCTCGACCTTTGCAAGTGTGCGCCCATGCATGTGTGTGCACACGTACACACACACAGAAAGTGACTTTGAATGCATCATAAAAAAATTGCACAAAGTAGCTGTCTTACCCAGACTTTCAAGAGTTCGGCATGACAGCAGATGTTTTACTTTTGCTCCCCTTAGACATCTTGACTTTGTTTATTTAAACCCACTGGGAAGAACTTGTGGGAGGTTCCCAGGACTGGGATCTAAGGGTCATCTGTGGCCCTGCCCTGCACTACTCGTCATTCTCAGTGTCCCCAGACATCAAGCCTCTCCTCACCTCGTCTGGGGTCTGGGGCTACCCAGGCCACTCGCTCCCTCTCTTTCTGCTTTCTTCTCCCTGCCGGGGCACCCTGGTTCTGGTCTCAGGTTGGATGTGCGCTACAAACGGAAGCCCCAGTGGCCTGCCCTGAAATCCTACCTGCCTATGATTAGCATAGCATATGCACAGCAACCCTTCCAGTCCACCCCTTGTGGAAATTTAAATTGCATTTCTTACTTTCACTTTACTGTGAGAATAACAGTCACTTTAACTCTACTCAATGTAGGAACTTCAGAGACCATTTTCCCCTTGGACGTGAATGTTTCATTTCATGGGAAGACTTTACATCTGCTTTCCTTTCACCTGGAAGCATTTCCCTCTGCAATTTCACAGGGCTATGATCTTTCCATCCCTCATATCTCAGCCTGACTGGCCTCCCTGTGGCAAGTAGATTTCACTGTTATTCACAAAACTGTTTCTTTCCTTTGAAAACCTTGTCATATCTTGTGGTGAGGCCCATTTTGATGGAATAGTCTCTCTCTCTCTCTCTCTCTCTCTCTCTCTCTCTGAAATAGGAAAAAATGGTAGAAGCATCCGAAAGGTAAGGAAGGAGATACTTTAGTCTCTAACCCAGAATCACACACTTCAGTGCACATGTGAATACCATCGGCCAACATTGTCCCAGGAGCGCAGTGAGAGAAAACTGCCCTCCTTGCACCTTCCGAAGCACAAAATGGAAGCCTCCAGTTGATTACACAGATCACTGTCAAAACCCCATATCTTACCCTCGACGCAAACTTGGTTAATGTTTTATGAAGTGCTCATCAGTATGCACAGAAATAATGGCTGAGACAAAGGGCTGAGGCTGTCGCTTGTGCCCTTCTGAGGATTTTATAAGTAAATAAAGTTCCTTTAAAAATAAAAAAGCAGGTATGGGCTTGCTTTTCCTGGAATTGCTCCCAGAGTGTGCCATATACGGAACGAATGTGTTTATGAGTTAAACGGAAGGGCCCTGATACTCTTGGATGAGGATGGGGCATGTTTTAGCGTAAAAAAGGAGAATTTATCCTTTTCGTGGTGTCATAAAGACATTAAGTTTTGGCCTAATTGATAAAAATAGATACATTTTAGTCTTGCAGAACATACAGAAAAATATGTGCGTTTGGTAAACTTAGAAAAACACTGTCAGTGAAAGATATTTTCATATACTCATGATTTTAAAATGCAATAAAGAATGATTTGGTTATGAAGCACAGGTAATTTGGAAATGATATAATGTGCTAGGTGGGTGATTTATTTTGCATTAATTAGAAGTTAGGGATTATGAAAAGATAACATTATAAATATGGTACTACTTTAAAATGGCTCAGTCATATAATTTATTATTTAACTATAGGAATTATTTTTATTGTACTTATGAATTCCTGAACACAGACAGTATATATGTTTTTGGTTTCATGAATTTTATTAGAATATATTATTCATCAATTCTGTTTTGTCTTCAACATGTACAAATATATTGAATAATCTTTATATATTCAAACAGTCTGCTAATAGGCCTCACATCTTTTGTGAGGAGCATTTAAATATGTTTTCCTTTCTTTTCCTACCTTTCTGCCTTCCCTCCCTCCTTCTCTTTCTGTTTCTGAAGCAAATTAGCCCTCTTTTGTATCGAAATAATATGAAATACCTGGCTAACTTAAAAAACACAAACGCACTTCATTTTGGAAGTAGATGAAGGAAGACACAGCTTTCTGTAAGCTGAGGAATTCTTTGGAAAAGAGAGTAAAATTTCAAGAGTGAAAAGGGGTTCATTCAACAGCAAATTTAATCAAGAACGAAGACCCATAGTGGCAAATGTAACAAAGGACAAATAACTTATTGGCATAATTTACAAAACTACAACAAATGAAGCATATTAGTAAGACTGCTAGTAAAATAATAAAAAAGTGAAACAGATTTTCAAGTCCTTTGAAATCCCTAATTCGTCAATTCCTGGGAGTGCAGGGTTATTTTCCCTATTTCTATAGAAGAGGAAATGGAGAGCTGTTTATGGCCAAAGACCATGAAACGAGCTTGTAAGGGAATAAAGCTCGTGGGCAACAGTTCTGCTCTCAGATCACAGAGACACAGCTTTTCCAGTTTACGGAAAATACAGTGGAGCCAGTCCGTTCCTGTTTGCTGAATAATGGGTTCATTTGACATATGTACATATTTGCTGCTGCCACAGAAAGCACAGTGCTTGGCACAGTAAACATTTCTTAAATGAATGAATGAAAAAAATCCAGATAAACAAATAGGCTTCTGAGATAATATCTATTGTGTGCTGCGTCATTTTTGTTATCAAATGCTCTTGCCATTGTTTCCAAAGAGAATCTCATCATGTAGGCAAAATTAGAAAAACAGGGAAATTTGTTCTTTGACAGATAAGCACTGTACCCATTGAGATAGTCACTTTTGATATGAAACCGGAAGCGGCTGTTGGTCGTATTGGAAGAACAGTATGCCAGCGAATTTGGGCTTCTTGGTCTTGTCCTACTCTATTTACTAAAAGTTCATTTTATTTTGTGTCTTTGGTCTAAACAATAGCACTGCTTAATAGCTTAAAATATTTCTCACTTATGTCTTCTTTTTAACTCCTTAAAATGATACTGGCAGTAATTACTCAACACTCTTCTTCACCTGGATCTCTGGGTTTTTAGTTGAGGTCGTGATACATGAAAATTTATGTAAACAGCAAAGGTTTAATCATGGACTATGCTGCTCCCCTGACCCATTGCCTGTCCTTCCTGTTTACTGCTTGATGCGGCCAACTTCCCTGAAGGGCAGCCTTTCTTTCAAAATTATTTTTTTCAACCCAGCAATGGATTCATCAGGCACATCACCCAACTCCCCACATCTCTGTCTTCACATGCTACAGTGATCTAACCAACTTCATCTTGTGTTGGGTTCTTCAAAGAGAATCAGGATCAGAATTGAGTAAAGCCAGATGAAACGGGACGGAGCAGATATGTGCTGGATGTAAGAACTGACACAACAGTTTATCCTCAGAGTGGTGAGATGAAAGAAACACTTGAAGAACATTCTTCCTCAGTATCTCGGGGTGAAACATCTTGAATAAGACCCTTAGGACTGGTTCCAGGTTGGAAAAAGCAGAGGCCAACAGAAAAGCAAGTAGGGGGCCGTGGATATTATGAAACAACGTTATAGATCTGCCATAAATGGATATCTAGCAAAACAAGATCTTTTACTTCCTTTATCAAGGAAGACTTTCTTCCGCCATTAACATCAGAGAACCTCCAGTGCCAGCCCTCCAGGGCTGTTTGTCACCTGGAAAGATGGACAAACAGAGAAAACTTCAGTCAAGCTGATGCTTGTCTTGATGGTTACCAGAGGCTGGGACGGGGAGGGGGAGATCAAGAGAGCTTGGTTAATGGGCACGAAGATACAGTTAGATAGAAGGAATAAGTTCCAATGTTTGAGAGCCCAGTAGGGCAATTACACTAAACAATAATTTATTATGTATTTCAAAATGGCTAGAAGATTTTAAATGTTTCCCATGCAAAGAAACGATAACTATTTAAGGTGATGGATATGTTAATTTACCCTGATTTGGTTATGACACATTGTATGCATGGATCAAAATATTACATGTACCCCATATATAGGTATAATTATTATATATTAATAAAAATAAAAATAAAAAACAAAAAGTAATGCTTTTCTGGGTTGATAGTATGCAAAGTTACTGATGGGTATTTATTTTTATTTTTTTTAATTTTTCAAATGTGGCTAGAAATTTTTCAGCCTACGAGCTTAAAGTTTTTCTGCGTACTCCCAGCAGCATTAAATTGGTACATTAGTGATTTCCGTTCTTGCTTTGCAACAGCACAGTGCATTTATAATTACATTTATTATAAACATCTCAATCTATTATCACTAAAATGTATTTTAATGCACTTTAATTTAAAAAACAAATCCACTCAGCCATGATGAAAGAGGTTTATGCAGGGAAGGGAGAGTGTTGCAGAACTGAACAATGAGAAGGGGATATTCCAGAAGGCATGAGAATCGCAGCCCTGAATCCTTTTCCTGAAGTTTCCTTCCATCCTTTTTCTATACTCATTGGTCCCTGTCCTCAGAAATATGCCATCAGCAATAACAACAGCAGCTTAAAAAACTGCCCAAACTTCCAACATCCCTCCAAATTATTTCAGTCTTTCTCCCTTGTGACTCCAAATACAAAGCCCAGCTTGTGTCTCTGGAGTTCATTTGGTGACCAGGGCTAGCTCTAGCCCAGCACAAAGGGCTTAGCAAGCAACAGTTCTTACTGCACTTCTGTTAGCTGGAAGAGAGGCACCCCAGCCTCTGTGTCCTGTAGGTCTGCATGTAGCAGACCTGGGCTGGATTTAGAGGCTCAGTTCTTTCCCAGCCTCAGCTGATTAGGCCTTTCTCTCCAGGCCCTTCACTTTCCCATCCACGGGGGCCTGAGGCTTCTGTCTTTCTGGCTCTCTGGGTCCCTGGGGAACTGCTCTTGTACCACACACTGGTCTGCTGCTACAGTCACCGCATTCTTGCCAGACCTGCTGCCCAGGGCTGTTCCCCACTTCTGACTGGGCTCCTCACCTTAGAAAGACGCAGGAGCAAGCACAGTAGACCTGGCAAGACCACATCTGCCCTGCCCTATTTCCTTCTATCCTGTGTTCTTTCGGCCACCTGGGCACGAAGGTAGATTTGAGTTTGACTGTCTGCCCTGGGTTTATGTTAGAAGTGTGCAGCCCTGCCTTGCATCCTCAGAGAGAGCAGGGCTGCCCTTCCCACCAGGGACTTCCTAAAGGCCAGGGGTTCTCCCCTTCCCTGGTCTTGCCCTTGTGGGAATCCAGAATGACCCTGGCTGTGTGGCTTTTGAGCAAAGTATCCTCAAATATATATAAAAAACTCATCTCAATGGTGATGAGATAATTTAATTTGGTAACATGAATGGGCCTTGCATAGGCCTGGTAAATACACAAAGGGGGATTTTTTCCCCCCATTTTCTAAATATAAATTGTTTAATCTCTAAAATACTTAAATGCTAGACATGACAACATTTGATTTGTACATACAACTGTTAAAGGTGATTTTTTTTTAAAGGACACGTGTCTTAGCCCAAGCCATGATTTGGAAGTCCAAAAGTAAAATCTGTTTTCACCCTTTTACAGAAATAAAGAGTACACTGTGGTGGCCTGAGCACCAGCCACAGGACACCCTGCTCAATTGGATTCTAGAAGAAAATGTTGGAAAAACTCTTATAGACATTGGCCTAGGCAAAGAATTTATGAGGAAGATCCAAAAGACAATCACAGCAACAACAAAAATAAATGGGACCTGATTAAATTAAAAAGCTTCTGGACAGCCACAGAAATAATCAGTAGAGTGAATAGACAACCTACAGAACGGAAGAAAATATTTGCATGCTATACATCCGATAAAGGGCTAATAACAGAATCTACAAAGAACTCAAGTGAATCAGCAAGAAAACATCAAACAACCCCATTAAAAAGTGGGCAAAAGACATGAACAGAAACTTTTCAAAAGAAGGTAGACTAATGGCCAATAACCATATGAAAAAATGCTCAACATCTCTAATCATCAGGGAGATGCAAATCAAAACCACAATGAGATATCACCTAACTCCATTGAGAATGGCTTTTATCAAAAAGTCACAAAACAACAAATGCTGGTGTGGACGTGGAGAGAAAGGAACACTGATATATTGCTGGTGGGACTGCAAACTAGTTCAACCTCTATGGAAAGTAGTATGGAGATATCTCAAAGAACTAAAAGTAGACTTACCATTTGATCCACAATACAACTACTGGGTATTTACTCAAAGGAAAAAAAGACATTTTATAAAAAAGACACTTGCATTCAAATGTTTATAGCAGCACAATTCACAATCAGAAAGATGGAAACAACCCAAGTGCCCATCAATTCATGAGTGGATTAATAAATATGGTATGTGTATACCACGGAGTATTAGCCATAAAAAATGGTAAACTAATACTTTTTGTAACAATCTGGATGGAACTGGAGACTATCCTTTTAATCGAAGTATCGTAAAAATGGAAAAACAAACACCACAGGTACTTACTACTAAATTGGAACTAATAAATCAACACTCGTGTGCATATATGGTAGTAACATTCAACAGATA
>CAUYSK010024170.1:0-10876 GCA_963575035.1 Avahi laniger
TGATTGCCTTTGGGGTCTTTTTCATAAATTCTTTGCCTAGGCCAATGTCTAGAAGAGTATTTCCAACATTTTCCTCTAGAATTCTAATAGTTTTACTCCTTAGGTTTAAATCTGTTACCCAGCATAAGTTGATTTTTGTGAGAGATGAAAGGTGTGAATCCTGATTCAATCTTCTATATGTGGCTATCCAATTTTCCCAGCACCATTTATTGAATAAGGATTCTTTTCCCCAGTGTATATTTTTGTTTGTTTTGTCAAAGATTAGATGGCTATAGGAGGATGGTTTTATATCTGGGTTCTCAGTTCTGTTCCATTGGTCAATGGCTCTATTTTTGTGCCAGTACCAAGCTGTGTTGATTACTACAGCCTCATAATAAAGTTTGAAGTCTGGTGAATTGATACCTCCCATTTTGTTTTTATTGCCTAGAACTGTTTTTGCTATGCGGGGTCTTCTCTGGTTCCATACGAAGCATAAAATCAATTTTTCTACACCTGTGAAGAATGATGTTGGTATTTTAATACGGATTGCATTGAATCTGTAGATCACCTTGGGTAGTACAGACATTTTAACAATGTTGATTCTGCCGACCCACGAGCATGGTATGGTTTTCCACCTGTTTATGTCCTCTGCTATCTCCTTCCTCAATATTTCATAGTTCTCCCTGTAGAGGTCTTTTACCTCCTTAGTTAAATATATTCCTAGACATTTTATTTTCTTTGTTGCTATTGTGAAGGGAATTGAGTCTTTGATTTGGTTCTCAGTATGACTGCTATAGGTATATATGAAAGCCTCTGATTTCTGTGTATTGATTTTATATACTGAGACTTTACTGAATTCATTTATCAATTCCAGGAGCCTCTTGGTTGAATCCATGGGGTTTTCTAGATATAATATCATGTCATCAGCAAATAGTGAGAGTTTGATCTCTTCTGTTCCCATTCATATGCCTTTAATTCCACTCTCCTGCCTGATTTCTGTGGCCAGGACTTCCAGCACTAAGTTGACTAGAAGTGAAGACAGTGGGCAACCTTGTCTGGTTCCAGCTATTATCCTGATTTTATAGAAACCTAAGCACATGCACACATACACACATGCCCAATCAGATATTGCTGGTGGGGATGGAAAACAGTTTGGCAGTTCCACAAAATGTGAAACATAATTACCATATGATCCAGCAATTTCACTCCTAGGTATATATCCACGAGAAATAAAATGTATTCCACTCAAAAACTTCTACATTTAATGTTCATAGCAGTATTATTCACAATACCCCAAAAGTAGAAGAAATTCAAATATCCATCAACAGATGAATGAGTAAATAAAAAGTGCTATATCAATACAGTGGAATATTATTTGGCCATAAAAAGGAAATACCGATTCATGCTACTACACGGATGAATCTTGAAAACATTATACTAAGTGAATGAAGCCAGATAAAAAGACCATATATCATATTATTACAATTATATAAAATGCCCAGAAAGGGCAAATCTATAGACAGAAAGTAAATGAGTGGTTGTCTGGGGCTGGTAAATGGGGAAAAGGGGAGGTAACTACTAAAGGGCATGGGGTTTCTTAAACGGTGATGAAATTTTCTGAAATTAGATAGTGGTTTTGGTTGTACACTTTGTGAAAATACTAAAACCAGCCAAAAATACCCCATTGAATTGTACACTTTAAATTGGTAAATTTTAGGGTATGTGGATTATATTTAAATAATGCTATTACAAAAGAAGAATAAATTTAGCAATCTATGTGCACCATTTATACACTGAAAACCACAAAACACTGCTGAAATTTCAAGACTCAAATAAATAAAGAAGTATATACAATGTTCATGATTGAAAGGCTCAATATTAAGATGGTGATTCTCCCCAACTTGATATATATATTTAATACAATTCTATTCAAAGTCCCAGAAGGTTCCTCTGTAGAAATTAATGGGCTGAGTACAAATTTTATATGTAAATGTAAGGACCTAAATGATTTTTTAAAAACTTGAAAAAACTAATAAAGGACTTAAATATTGTTTTAAAGACTCACTGCAAAGCCATAGTAACCAAGATACACCACACTGGCCTAAAGAAAGACACAAATTAAATGGAACAGAATATAGAGTCCAAAAACAAATCCATATGTATATTGACAACTGATCTTCAACAAAGTCACCAACAACATAATTCAATGGTAAGAAGACAGTGTTTCAACAAATGATGCTAGAATTACTAGATATCCATATGAGGGACAGAAAAGAAAAAAAAAAAGAACCTCAACCTCTACTTCACAACAAACATAAAAATTAACTCAAAATCAATTCTAGACCTAAATACAAAAACTAAAGCTATCACACTTAGAAAACACAAAAGAAAATCTTCACATCTGGGGATAGGCAAAGATTTCTTAGACAGGAAACAAAAAGCACTAACCATGTAAGAAAATAGTGATAAACTGCACTTCATCAAAATTAAAAATTTCTGCTCTTTGAAAGACACAGTGAAGGAAATGAAAAGGCAAGCCATTCACTGGGAGAAAATATTTATAATAAATATATATCTGAAAAAGATCTTATGTGCAAAATATATAAAGAATTTTCAGAGCTCAATAATAAGAAAATTTAATTTTTTTAAACAGACAATTTGAATAGACACTCATCAAAGAGGACACAGAAATGACCAATAAGCCTAGGAAAAGATGCTCAGCATCATTAATCATTGGGGAAATGCCAAAACACACCCATTAGAACGGCTAAAATAAAAAAGACTGACAATACCAAGGGCTGGTGAGCAAGTTAAAGTCTTGTCCACTATTGGTAGGGGTGTATGATAGTATAAACCCATTGGATAATTGTTTGGCAGTCTTGAATAAAATTCAACATATACTTACCATATGACCTAGCAATTTCATTCCTAGGTATTTAACCAAAAGAAACAAAGACTTATACATGAATTTCAAAGCAGTATTATTAAGGAAAACAAAAAAATAGAAACAATCCAAATATCCTTTAACTGGTAAATGAATCAACGAATTGTAACACATTCCTACAAAGAAATACTATCCAATTATAAAAAGGACACAAACTTCTGATACACATGGCTAACTCTCAGAAACATTAGGATGCATGAAAGAAGCCAGATCTCAAAGATACTATTACTTTTTGCTTTTTTCTTTTCTTTTTTTTTGAGACAGGGTCTCCCTCTGTTGCCCAGGCTAGAGTACAGTGGCATTATCATAGTTCACTGCAGCCTTCAACTCCTGGACTCATGCAATCCTTCTGCCTCAGCCTCTCCAATAGCTGGGACTACAGGCACACTCCATCATGTCCAGCTAATTTTTTAAACAAAATTTTTTGTAGAGGTGGGGTCTCTCTATTGCCCAGGCTGGTCTTGAACTCCTGGACTCAAGTGATCCTCCTGCTTCGACCTCCCAAAGTGCTAGGATTACAGGCGTAAGCTCCCAGGTCCAGCCTACATTCTTTATGATTCCATTTACATTAAATTCCAAAAGTACAAAACTAATCTATAGTGATACAAATCAGACCAGTGGTTGTCTGGAATGGTAGATAGTGCAAGACTGACTGGGAAGAAGCGTGAAGAAACTTCATGGTTTGCTGGAAATATCTTGATTTGGGGGTGGTTACACAATTACATACATTTGTCAAGACTCACTGTATGTTTAAAATGGGTGTATTTCTTTTACATGTATTATTCTTCAATGGAATTGATTTAAAAAGAAAGAAAGAAAGAAATCAGCAATGGGAGTGGACAGTGGACTCCAGAGAGCCCTGCCCCATTGTTGCTGCTGGCCTAGTTACCATCACACCCTGGGAGAGCTGCAGCTGCCACTGCTAGCCCCAGTTACCATCACTGCAACTGCGAGCAGCGAGTCCTAGATTCAACGGGCACCCGCCACTACCCCTGCCCTCGCCCTCAGCGCTGCCAACACCAACCCAACACCAACCCAGCACCAACTTGGCAGTGCAGGGAGTGATGGGACAAAAAGGTCATCGCAATAAAGGTTCTGGAAATAGTAAAATGGTTCGATGTAAGAAATAGATATGGTTTCATCAATAAGAAATGACACCAAGGCAGATGTATTTGTACACTAGACTGCCATATAGAAGAATAACCCCAGGAAGCTGTAGAGACTGTGGAGTTTGATGTCGTTGAAGGAGAAAAGGGTGCAGAATCAGCAAATATTACAGGCCCTGGTGAAATTCCAGTTCAAGGCAATAAATATGCAGCAGACCACAACCATTATAGATGCTATACATGTTGCCGTGGTCCTCCATGCAATTACCAGCAGAATTAACAGAATAGTGAGAGCAGAGAAAAGGAGGAGGGAACAGAGAGTGTTTCTGAAGGCCAGGCCCAACAACACTGGCCTTACTACAAGTGAGGTTTCCCACCTTACCACCTGCAGAGACCCCACAGGCGTGGACCACAGTATTCCAACCCTCCAATGCAGGGAGAAGTAATGGAGGATGCCGACAACCAGGGTGCAGGAGCACAAGGTAGACAAGCAAGACAGAATACATATCAGGATTATAGACCATGATTCCATAGGGACCCTCCTTGACAAAGATAGCCTAGAGAAAATGACGATGAAGAGGATGAAGAAAATCAAGAAGAAGAGACCCAAAGTCAGCAGTCACCTCAACATTGGTACCACTAAAACTTAAATTATTTACACAGAGGCCCAGAAAATCCTAAGCCACAAGATGGCAAAGAGACAAAAACAACTGATCCACCAGCTGAGAGTTCCTCTACTCCTTAGGCTGAGCAGGGCTGGGCTGAGTAAATGCCAGCTTACCATTTCTACTATCACTTGGTTTAATCGTCCAACAAGAAATAAATATGAAATTCCAGCAATAAGAAATGAACAAAAGATTGGAGCCGAAGGCCTTAAGTGCTTGCTTTTTACACGTTCACCTGATAACTAGCACTATCTGCATTACCTATGCAGCATGGGGTTATTATTATTCTTACCTAAAGATATCTTTTTTAGTAATAATTAAATGTATTTTTTTAAAAAGCCTGGTTTTTGTCAGTACACCTTTAAAGCTTTCTAAATTGTTTCATGTCTGGTCAAGCTGAGATTTATAAGAACTTCATGTTTAATTTGTAATAGATTTGACCTTTTTTAAAAAAAAAAAGTCAACAAACTGCAAGCACCTGTTAATAAAGGTCTTAAATAATTATCCAAAAAAAAAAAATGTCTTTTTGAGTAAGCCAAAAATAATGACAGCAACTTTAAGACAGGGTGAACCAAGTGAAAGATAAAAAACAGAGAGGGTAACAGAGTCAGAAAAATAGTACCTATGTTTTTTAAGAAAGAGAAGAGTATGGCTCACTATATTTTCTCTTCCCTTCAGGTGAGTTTCAATAACTGGCAAGTAAATTCTCAAGTAACACAAGAATATTAAGGCTCATTCGTTAATTTTATATGGTCACCAAATTTTGAAGCCACAGAAAGCATTCATTTTCTAAAGCTACTATTGCCATCCCTACACCATTATTAAAAATGTTCAGCAGAGGAGACAGGCAGATGTTGAAGCACAATGTATCCTGTTTATTGCCTTGGCATGATAGCTGAATTCTCTGGAATATCTTATTTTATAGACAAATATTATCAATGCCAAATGATTTGGGGCAAGAAATTTTGAAACAAAGTTAAGACAAAAATCAACTCCTTTCCGATAACAGAGATAACTGGAAGAATAAAAGTACATGCAGGAACAAATGGTCAGCTAACACTCACCTCTTCCACAAAAGACCAGTACTTGCAGTGACTGCAGATGCTCCTAGGAAAGCCACCATCATTAGTCTTCGCCTGATTTGGGTGGGATGTGATCCTCCATGGTACCATCGAAAGCCCACAGCTAGTTCTGCCAATGCAGAAAGTGAGTTAAGACGAAACATCCTGTGGACAAAAAGTAGAAATGTCACTCCTAGCTAGTGGTAGTGACAGTGGGGATGATGATCATGATATCAACATCACCAACAAACACTGATTAAGTAGTTATTTTGTGGCAGACACTATTCTAAACATTTTTCATGTATTATCCCATTTAATTCTCAGAACAATCTTATGAGAAAAGTACTGCTTAGTAACCCAATATATCAAAATACAATTAGAAGACAGAAACCATGTGATAATTTGAACAGGGAACATTTAATATAAAACATTATTAATTACAACATATTAACTACTCAGGGGTAAAGAAACAGCAGATACAGGGAGCAGCCACTACTTCTAGAACTGACACAGAGCACCAAGAAAAGACCAAATTATAAAAGGTCCACTTCTACCAGGGCTGAAATCTAGACCTTGAGGAAATGACACAGTCATGCATGTTTGAGAAATTTACTAAGGAGCCACACCAGCAAAACTCACTAGAAAGCCACTCTCTGTGATGCTGGAGCAAGTCATCTACCAGGAATACTCATGCCAATGGAACTTGGGAAGGTAACCTTTGGGGTAACAGGGGAAGCCACCCATGAGGAGATCCAAAGTATGTAATTCATTGAGAAACTGTATGCAGGAGTGTTGTTGCTAAAACTCCTTAGAGATTGAGTGCCATTGAGTGTCCCACTAGGACAACTGGCAAAGGAAAAATTTCCAGTGTCACAAACAGGACAATGAAAGATGAATTTAGAGCTGGAAAGCAACTGATTGATACTGGATGTAAAATGTGACTTGCTTGAGAGTACACAGCTAGGAAGCAGTGGATCCAGAATTTGAAACTAGAGTAGACTAACTCCAGACTTCTAGTTTTTAACTATGAGACTTTGCTGCCCGCTACCTTATAATGATATTGCTTTGAAGTTTTTTATTAAATCTTTCTCACCCCTAGGTCCTTAGAAGTCTTCCACCCCAAGAGATTCTTTCATTTCATACTTAAAACTTCACTAAAGGAAAAATTCCTTTCATATTTTGTTTTATATCAGAAATATCTGTATTGGCGTATATTATTGTTTAATAAACATTCACTCTCCTATTTTCCATCTCATGGCAAAGACTCCTCTTCCATTCTTTTAATTTTGGGTGTGTGTCTTGCCATGTGCCTTGCTTTGACCAATGGAATGTAGACTAGTTCCACAAAGTACTTTTAAGAGGTGTTGCTGTTCACCTTTTTGTGCTCCTATTCTCCACCAAGAGAAGATCATGCCTCAAGGAGACATGATCTCCTTCAAACTAGGTCCAACATAAACAGACCTCAGACTGGAATAAACCACTGAGCCCAGCTGAGCAGGGTGAGCATACCTGACCTGAAGAATGCTGGTGAGAAAGAAATGTTTGTTATGGTAAGCCACAAAGATTTTGGGGTTATTCGTTGCCACAGTGAAAGCCAACGAATTCAGCATCCAGGAGAATACTGGGAAGTCCTCATTAAACAAGAATTTATCAAGTTCATATTGCATGTCCAAGCCCTGTGTGAGACCTAAAAAGCTCCAAATTTTTGACATTCTCATTAAGCAAAATACACATGAAACATTTTTAAAATTACACATTTCTAAAATGGTATCTTAAAGAAATAGAAAAATACTATGGTATAAATGATAGAAAATTTAAAATAAAAAAAGACTAAGTTGTGACTGGGTTAGTCAGCAAGGACTTTTGTTCAGTCTTAAGCCTCAGAATGGTGTAAAATTTTGATCATGTGATAGAAATGTCAGAAGCACCCCAAAAGCTTTAGGATCATTTTGGGGACCTCCATCCAGAGAATTAAAGCAAAATGATTTTTCTTCTAGACAATGACCTTGATGGCTCAGCATAGTCCCTCATTCTTTTATCCCACCAGACAGACTTAAGGAAGAAGAGGCACTTCTTTCTGGTTCCACTTTTTTGCAGTGGTAATTCATTCAAATTATACAAAGTATCCATGTCCTCTCTTTGATTTTTCTCAAAGCATAATTCACTGTTTCCTAATTTAAATTACCTTGCACTTTGTAAACATCTTCTATGGCAATTAACATATTTGTTCATACATAAGTTTGTCATTCCCACCTGGCTTTGAACTTCCTTCAAGGCTAGAATTAATTTTTTTCTCTTTGTAAACACATAGTCTAGCAGAGGACTTGTTATATTACAGGTGCTTAAAATACTTGTTATCTATTTTACTTTCACATAAAAAAGGTCTGGATACAAACTATACAGGTACTGCTTCCTAACATTTAAGTATACTCTCAGCCCCTAGTTGACTAAGGAAAGTATGTCTTTTATTATTCAGATTCAATCAGGTTAGACTACTTAGCTGTCTCCTAATATCACTGAGCTGGTCACTACCAACTCCTCCCTCGGACCTGTATCTATAATCTCTCAAATAAACCTTGCTCCTCACCCCCTTCATCCAATCTAGGTTCAATTTCAAAGTTGGAGCTAAATTCTGCCCTCATAGACAAATTAAAAGATGGTTAATTTCTTCTCCTATCTTCTATGACTTAAGCTTTAGAAACAAAATTTTTATATCCCTACTCAATCCCAGAAATCACCTCATTTTATTACACATACTATCTAGTACAATCCAGCACTAAGGAGGCTATCCACTATATTTTCTTCCTACTGACAACTTCTTATTTTCTTTTCTGGCTCATTTTTAAATTAATATTTCCCAAATTCACATGTGTATTCACATAAATAGCATTGTTTTTGGCTCCAGGAAAAATGAGCAGCTACTCAAGAGGCTGAGGCAGGGGATAGTTTGAGGTCAGGAATTTGAGGTTATAGTGAGCTATGATTGTACCACTGTAGTCCAGCCTGGGTGACAGAGAAAGACTTTGTCTCTGTTTTTTTAAAAAACAAAAAAACGAAAACAAAAACAACTGTGTATCTATCCATACAACCAAATACATTTCAAATATGTATTCGCATTTAACAGAATACAAGGTAACATGCACATGCCAATTACAACTAAAATACATATGCAAGGGATTGATTTTTTGATTTATAAGGAAAATTTAGATGATACACATAAAATTAAGTGTTCCCCTGGGAATGATTTATTCAAACTTTTTCATTTAAGGGAAAATGAAGTCATACCCAGAAGGCTATTACATTGTTCTCAGCCAAGAACTATCATTTACTGGCCTGACCACTGAGCTCAGGCCCAATAATTTCACAACAGTCAACCCATATGGTAAGCTTCCCTAGTGAGATAAGCCTTAGTTAAATCAAATTCATATCCCAATACTCTCATTATTGGCACTTTCTGATGCAACTTACCACACTATCAGAATTCCAGACCATATCTCTTTCCTGACTTATAACACCTACTTGCAACTTTTCTGTTTGACTTGCCCTCTTGTATTTCTGACCTCTGACAATTGCACATTTAAAGACAGACTGCTTGGCTCTTCCAATCCTGGCACTGGCCTAAATAAACCTCTTTTGTACTGTTAACCAACAGTACACTGACACTATTGTTGAAAGCAACATCTGCTAACTCTGAAGCCAATATACATTTCTGAGATCTATCTAAATTCGGCCACCAACAAAACCTAGATCTCAGTTAAATAAAATGTCAGGGTTCCAAAGTGTTTAGTTTACAAGAACGAAGAGCTTGAGAAAAGAATAACTGAGTGTCCTTTTGACGTATATTTCCAGAGTCTAATAGAGCATCTGGCATAGCTAGAAGATATAAGTGATGGTTCAGTGCACTCTATAAACCTGGAAATATGGTTGCACTCAGAGAACTAAACTGTAAAATCAGCACTGTCTAAGATGCCCTGAGACAAGGACTCAACCTTTTCATCACAGTGGCAGCTCTATCCTAATCACAGAATAAGATTAAGTTGGCCACCAGAGCTTCAGCCATTAAGTATCTGAATTATATACTTAACTTGCCTTATTTTATTTCTGTGCTCACTAGGTAACTTTATGATTATAATTTGGCTTCCTTTGTAGATTGTCCTTGAAGAGAGAACATGCTGAGTATCTGGTTCTAATGGCAGCTATATTTCTCATGGTAAATTAATAAATGGGCGATGTGGTTTATAATTTTAGTCTCCCATGAAATTAGCCTAAAGAAGCTTCTCTGAATCGTATCAATTTCAAGGCACTGATAGAATCTAGTTTGGGGACTTTTAAGGTTCAAGGGTCAGACCTTGTATTATGGTCATGTCTTGGCTCTCTGCCTCACTATTTTATTCAAACTTCTACCCCTGAAACAGATGCCAGTGATAACTCCCCCAAGGTTTTGGATGGCCACAGTCATCATTTCTAGGCAACACTCATTTTGCTTCTGCTCTGGTATAATAAGGTTAGTAGAAGGCAATAAATGAAGAGTCTATAGAGAAGGGAAAATGAAGAGAGTATTGATTTGCTAGACATGATACAGGTTTTTGTGTGGAATAAGCAAAAAAAAAAAAAAAAAAATTAGTCTAAGGTCATAGCCAGTAGATGGCAGAGGGAGGTTTCTCTGACCCCAAAAGTACTTCTCGTAACCATTACGCTTAAATACCATACCAGGAATTATTAGCATAGAAATTAGATAATGTCAATGCTTAAGCCGAAAATCAAATTCTGAAACTGCTTAGTTTAAATGTTATCACAAGCTAACAACCTGAGAAAATTTACAGTGTTACTTTATTAGAAATATATTATAATAGATTCCACTGGATAATTTTTAAAAAATACAATTTCCAAACCTAAAAGCAAATTTTTTTTTTTTGAGACAGAGTCTCACTTCGTTGCCCTGGCTAGAGTGAGTGTCGTGGCGTCAGCCTAGCTCACAGCAACCTCAGATTCCTGGGCTCAAGCAATCCTACTGCCTCAGCCTCCCAAGTAGCTGGGACTACAGGCATGCGCCACCATGCCCGGCTAATTTTTTCTATATATTTTTAGCTGTCCAATTAATTTCTTTCTATTTTTGGTAGA
>CAUYSK010024171.1:0-11766 GCA_963575035.1 Avahi laniger
ATACTCCTGCTTAAGTCTCCCAAAATGCTGGGAGTACAGACATGAGCCCCCATGCTTGACCTGTTTTATGTCTTAATTGAGGCGTGGTTACACAGCTCTATACAAATACCCCAACTCTTCAAAGTATAATGCCTTAATTAAAAAAGGTGCGAGGCACTGTTGATGGCGCCTATTTCATAGGATTATGCTGGGGTTTAAATGGCAGAAGAGAGCACAGTGCCTGGAGGGAACACAGGGAGAGCTCAATCAGTGGAGAAGGGAAGGGTGAGCCAGGGCCATTGCGTGGAGGAGGCAGGACTGGGAGCAAAGCCTGGAAGAATGGGTAAAGACCACATCTAGTCCTCCAAAACAAAACCACTGTGAACTAAAATAAAATTTTAAGACTCACCCCCCCCACCAGCTGACTAAATGGACCCCCTTGTGAACAAAGGAATATCCTAAAACTAAATTGCCTACTAGGAGGAAGGAGGTCAGACATGCCTTATCGTGCCCCCCTCCCTTCTTGGGGACATCCTTTGTAATCCATTAACAAGCCTAAGGGTATGCAAGACAAACCTGCAGGTCCTCAATTTACACAACAAACATATGTCCAGTGGCTTATCTCTGATAAAGAGTTCCTTATGTTAAAACATTCCAAGCCTTTAGACAAAGCTTCATGTCTTTAACCAATTACAGGCCAAAGAATCTTTAAATCTACCTATAACCTGTAAGCCCCCGCTTTGAGGTGGCCCACCTTTTCGGGCCAAACCAATGTACGCCTCCCACGTATTGATTTATGACTTCACCTGTAACCCCTGTCTCCCTGAAATGTATAAAACCAAACTATAACCAACCTCTGAGAGTCCACTGCTCCAGACCTCTTGGGCGTGGCTCCAGGTCATGGTCCTCAAATTTGGCTCAGAGTAAATCTCTTTAAAATTATTTTACAGAGTTTGATCTTTTTTTCCGTTGACACCACAAACAATCAAAAGACCTTGGAGTGGGTCCAGGCAAAAAAGAAAGTTGAGAAACTGTGTACTTTCAGACTGAAAAAGGGAAAGTTTATGAGGGGACTTGGTAGCTGACTTAAAATATGCCACAGAAAGCCAGAAACGGTGGCTTGCACCTGTAGTCCCAAGATACTTGGGAGACTGAGGCAGGAAGATTGTTTGAGGCCAGAAGTTTGAAACCAGACTGGGCAACATAGTGAGACCCCATCCTATCTCTTAAAAAAAAAAGCCACAGAAGAGTAAATAGACCTATTCCTTATTGTTTCAGGGGATTGAATAAAGGAATGAAACTATGTAGGAATGAAAGCATGGCTATGGAGGAAGAGGGAGAAGGGCCGATTTCAGGTCAAAATAACTTAAGCTGTTCCACAACGTTTTGGTCTTAAGTAAGCTGCTCCTCACCAGATTTGTTTAACCCGTCCAAGATGAGACAATGGACTAGATTACCTCTTAGGTTCCATCTAGTTTTAAGATTCTACAATTTCAAGTACATGAAAGCACTTTAACCAAATGTAAGGTGATAGGAGTTATGTTATTTCAAGTCTATGGAATAGCTATCAACTTTGTCTCTTTTGATTGTCTAGCTATTTCCTATCTCTTCATGGTTTTAAGCAAATCTGTCTAAGCTGTCTGTATGATCTGGACTAAATGAGCTTAAAGTGATCATACCTGGCTGATAAATACTAATTGCTTTTCTAAATAGTCCTCTGGTAGAAATTTAATTATTTGGTTTTAATATGAGTTCTCATTAGACTTCATATCTGTATCATTCATTTTGCATACTGTGATGCAATGGAGAAACCATTACTAGGAGGCAATATGACCCAGTTTCAAGTATTGGTTCCACTTACTGCTTACTAGATAGGTGACTTTGGGAAAGGTGTTTAATGCAGAGGTTTTTAATGTGTGGTCCATGGACCCCAAGAACCTTTCAGGGGATCTATGAGGCCAAAATGATTTTCATAATAATATCAAGCCTTTATTTGCCTTTTTTCACCATCATGTTGACATGTGAACTGATGGTGGATAAGCTCTTTGCACCTTAACAGAATCAAGGTAGTAGTACCAAACTGTACCAGTGGGCATTGTATTCCTCACTGCCATGTATTTGGAGGGGAATTTAGTTTTATTTAAGACTATTTTTTTTTTTTTTTGAGACAGAGTCTCACTCTGTTGCCTGGGCTAAAGTGCCATGGTGTCAGCCTAGCTCTTTTTAAAATTCTGCGTCATGAAATGGGAGGTACACATAAAGTGCTTCTGCTACATGTCAAAGAATAATGGCTGTCCTGAGGAAAAATGTCAGTGTGATCCTTTCAGGTGTGAGCTGAATTAACTCCTCTTTTCATCTAACATCATTTTTGGTTGAAAGATGACTAACAGACAAACTGGTTATTCAGACTTTGGTATTTGGTAGACCTTTTCTTGAACATTAGTAAAGTAAGATTGTTCCTTTAGGGAAATAACCTACAGTGTTTGTTTCAATGATAAAATTTGAGCTTTCAAGCAAAAATCAGAATTTTAGAAACCTTGCATATGGTTCTGAGTTTGACAGCTTCCCAATCATTAAATATTTGTCTGATGAAATCAGTGGTGATATTGAAGAATGTGATTTTTTTGATATTGTAGAATAAAATGTGTCAACATTTTAGATTTGCATAATTCAGTGAACCAATATTTTCTAGATGATCAAAACACAATGTTACAAAATACGCGTGGACAAAAGGTGCATTGAAAAGGCAAGTGAGACCAGTGGATTCTAATCTAACAGAATATGAAAAATTCATTGATACGGTTTCAAATTCGACATCACAAGTAACCTTTAAGAAACTACCGCTTACTGAAATTTAGTGTAGTATCAAAGAAGAATATTCACAATTATCTTTTAAAAGGCTATTAAAACACTTCTCCCTTTTCGAACTACATATCTGAGGGAGATAAGATTTTTGTCTCAGCCTTGTATTCCTGGGCTGAAGCAATCCCCCTGCCTCGGTCTCCCAAGTAGCTGGGACTACGAGCATGTGCCACTGTGCCCAGCTAATTCATTATTATTATTATATTAAAGAGACAAGGTCTCACTGTGCTGCCCAGGCTGGTCTTGAATTCCTGGCCTCAAGTGATCCTCCCACCTAGGCCTTACAATGTGCTGGTATTACCAGCATGAGCCACTGTACCAGGCCACATTTTACATTTCTGCCAGCAGTACATGAGGGTTCCAATTTCTCCACATCCTCACCAATGCTTGTTATTATCTGTCTTTTTCATTACAGCAATCCTAGTGAATGTGAAGCGGTATCTCATTAATGGGTTTGATTGGCATTTCCCTAATGGCAAATGATGTTGAGTATTTTTTCATGTGCTTATTGGCTGTCTGTGTATCTTCTTTGGAGAAATATCTGTTTGAATCCTTTGCCCACTTAAAAATTGGGCTATTTTGTTTTTATTGTTGAATTGTAAGAGTTCTTTATATATTCTGGATACTATATACTAGCCCCTTATCAGAAATATGATTTGCAAATATTTTCTATTCTGTGAGTTGTCTTTTCCCTTTCTTGATAGCATCATTTGAAGCCCCAAATTTTTTAATTTTGATGACATCCAAATTACCTATTTTCTCTTTTGTTACTTGTGCTTTTGTTATATCTAAGAAGCCATTGCCTGATTCAGGGTTGCAAAGATTTACACTTAGTTTTCCTCTAAGAGTTTTTTTTGTTTTTTTTTTTCTTTTTTTGGAGACAGGGTGTTGCTCTGTTGCTGGAGAGAGTGCAGTGGCATCATCATAGCTCACAGCAACTTCAGACTCCTGGGTTCAAGCGATTCTCCTGCCTCATCTTCCTGAGTAGCTGGGACTATAGGTGTGTGTCACCACACTGGCTAGTGTTTTCTATTTTTTTGGTAGAGATGGGGTCTCCCTCTTGCTCAGGTTGGTCTTGAACTCCTGAACTACAGGTCTCAAGTGATCCTACTACTTCAGCCTCCCAAAGTGCTGGGATTATAGGTGTGAACCACCACGCCCAGCCCTAAGAGTTTTATAATTATAGTTCTCACATTTAGGTCTTTGATACATTTTGATTTAATTTTTATATATGACGTTGTTAGGTAGATAGCGAGGGATTTCAGGTCTCCTAGGGATGAAAGCAGGTACCTTGCCTTGCCTTGGTGCTGCCTTGAGCAACTGCCCCACCTTGGAAGAAGGACAAGGGCAGGCTCCAGGTCCGCATCTTGGTGCTGTCCCAACTTAATCCTGTCCCGAGTGACTGCCATACCTGGGAGAGGAGGGAACACCCTCCTCTCGAGGGTGTTCGATCTACCAATCGAAACTTAACACACCAATTGCAAAAGAATGCAGAGGACTCTCTAGCCCACCGGCCAAGTGACATAGGTACAACAGAGTCTGGAAGGTGACTTAGGACGACCTAAGACTAATTATCATGTCATTAGCTTAAATTTACATTTTGGTTCACTCCCCCCATCCATGGGCTTTCAGAGAGCCTCATAGGAGATCTGCATGGGCACTTACACTGAGGTCATATAACTCCCAACTGTCCATCAGAGTGGTTCCATAATGACGTCTGAACTGCAGGGATGTCCCTATCCAGACACTATAAAACAAGACCCAAACCATAAGCAAGGTCTCTTTTGCTACGACAAGGGGTCCACTTGTTATCTGTGGCCTATGTATCTTGCACTGTAAATCTGTATCTTGCTCTTGCTCTATAATCCTATCTTGTTCCCTCTCAAAAAATTTCACCTGGTGCTTGCCTTACGTTGGTGTGTCTGGTCATTCTTTGGCCAAGAACACACCAAGAACTGAAAACACAAAATGGTTGTCAAACTGGACAGTGTGAAGTACTTAAATAATTTCATAAGGCATAAAGGGGTCCTGAGAGCTAAATGTTTCAGAATCACTGATTTAACTTCTCTGAACCTCAGTTTTCTCATCTTTAAAATGGTGACTGTGGCCAGGCGCGGTGGCTCACGCCTGTAATCCTAGCACTCTAGGAGGCCCAGGTAGGTAGATCATTTGAGCTCAGGAGTTCAAAACCAGCCTGAGCAAGAGCGAGACTCCGTCTCTACCAAAAACATAGAAAGAAATTAGCTGGACAACTAAAAATATATAGAAAAAATTAGCCGGGCATGGTGGTGCATGCCTGTAGTCCCAGCTACTCGGGAGGCTGAGGCAATAAGATCGCTTGAACCCAGGAGTTTGAGGTTGCTGTGAGCTAGGCTAATGCCATGGCACTCTAGCCTGGGCAACAGAGTGAGACTCTGTCTCAAAAAATAAAATAAAATAAAATAAAATGGTGATTGTATTTGACTTACCACCTCACAGAGCAGCTATAAAGTCAAAAGAGGTGGTGTAAGTGATCAGACATAACAAATTAAAGCACTATTCAAATATACGTTATCATTACTGCCATCGTTTCCTACGTACATGTTGTATGTTCAACCTGTTCAAAGATCTTTGAGTTCTTCCTCTTATTCTGTTGCCATAGCCCTTTCCTCATACTGGACACATAGCAGATCCTCAGTGAATGTTTACTGGCGAACTGATTGATATAGATCAAACAATCTCATCTGTGTTGTGGTTGGGAGGCAGAAAGCGAAGCATTTACATTTTGGCAGTCACTCCGGAGCCACTTTCTGCTGTTAACTCATTAAGCTTGTCGTTAGCCAAGACTCACAGCCTTTTTCACTTAAACTGCTAAGTCTTCCTCATGCTATGTTTATGAAATTAATATTTTGAACATAAGCATGGGACTTTACAAATATCCCTGTAAATTTCACTTACTTGTTAATTCTAACTTGGGAAGTGATTGAGAGCTTTCTGAATGCCAATTCTTTTTTCCAAGATATTAAATATCCCTTCTAGCTTTGTTTAATTGGAAATAGGATAAGCATGCCTTCTCTATCACAGATAAGAGGGTTGTCTAAGTCAAAGCCAAGGACAGAGTGAAATGTTTTGTTTTGAATGAATCTAAAATGAGACATTGTTCTCCCTCGAGTACTGTGCATTGAATGGATGAACACACCTGGTCTACCAGCATCATTCCAACTTTGTCCTCAAAACAGTTCCCTTATTTATGTCACAGACCAGCCTTAGAATAAGAGCCAGTAGAATATCCAGTGAATAAAAAGGGAAAACATTCTAGAATTTAGTACGTAAAGGGTAATATTCTGTACAAAAAATAGTACCTCTGCCTTTTATCCCTATGAAGGCCACACAATGAGGTAAAAGGGTAACAAATACAGTCTGTTACTGAAGTGTTAAAGACTTGGCAAGTGTGAGTGCCACCAAAGGTTAAGGACTTCAAGGCCATTTCAGCCTCCAAAGAGGAGAACCTAGAGAAAAAAGGAGTAGAAGGTGCATTCAAAATCAAGGGCTTAGGAATCAAGACATTCAGTGGAATGCAAGGAAGACTAAATACATTAGGATTGAGTCAGCCTGATTTTGATATTTGTAATTTCAGTAGAAAGCCTTTAAATTGCCTAAGAAGCAGTCATCTGGTGATAATGGCCTAAAGCTGACTCAGGACTTCTGCCAGGCCAGGATCCTACAGAATCCTGGCAGAATAGATCGTGGCTCAACCAGTGTTTCTGTTTCCTCTTATCAGCACTCTTATTTAGGTTAGGTGTTGGTGTGGGTGATGATTGGTGAGATATGAGACAAGATAATGTTGTCAAAATACATCCTAGGAGAGGCCGGGGCGCCATGGCTTACACTTCTAATCCTAGCACTCTGGGAGGCCAAGGTGGACAGATCGTTTGAGTTCAGGAGTTCAAGACCAGCCTGAGCAAGAGTGAGACCCCATCTCTACTAAAAAAATAGAAAGAAATTAGCTGGACAACTAAAAATATATAGAAAAAATTAGCTGGACATGGTGGCACATACCTGTAGTCCCAGCTACTCAGGAGGCTGAGGCAGAAGGATCCCTTGAGGCCAGGACTTTGAGGTTGCTGTGAGCTAGGCTGATGCCATGGCACTCTAGCCTGGGCAACAGAGTGAGACTCTGTCTCAAAAAAAAAAAAAAAAAAAAGATCCTGGGAGGGGGATCTCTCTCAAGGGCTCTGTTCACTTGAAAAGTCTCCTGCAGTTTCTTTGTATTTTGTTCTTATTTTATATCTAAGTTATACTTGTACACAATTTATTCAAAGAGTTAAAGAGCTCCATAAGGCTTGTTTTGAAAATAACAGTACCCCATGCTCCTCTCCTCACTGTTTTCTGCTCCTCAAAAGTAACCACTTTCAATTCCTTTTAACTAAACCACTTTTTTGGAGGGGGAGGATAGAGTCTTGTTCTGTTGCCTGCGCTAGAGTGCAGTGGCATCATCATAGCACACTGCAACCTTAAATTCCTGGGCTCAAAGCAATCCCCCTGCCTCGGCCCTCCCAGAGTAGTAGAATCCTAGCTCACAGGTGTGAGTCACCGCACCCCACCAGAACCACCTTTTTTTTTTTTTACACACAGTGCCTTGCTCTGTTCCCCAGGCTGGAGTGCAGTGGTGAAATCATAGATAGCTCACTGCAGCCTTGAACTCCTTGGCTCAAGGATCCTCCTGCCTCAGTCTCTTAACTGAGCATTTTAACATTTACCTTTGTATCTCTAAGTGACATGCTTAGATGGCTACTTATTGATTTAAAAATTTTTTATATATTATTTATTGACTTCCCACATAGAAGATGAGAATTTTATCTTTTTCACTATCACCACTACCACTGCTCATACTCACTCATTCACATAGCATCTGCATGCTTGACTTTCTCTGTCCTCCCAATAAATTTGTGTTGTAATCAAAATCAAAAATTAGTGTTTATATTACTATCACTATGTAAATGTTATTCACAAAGGAGTCATGTAATGTGAAAGATTTCTTTCTTGCACAACTTTTTATTTTATTTATTGTCTTTTTTTCTTTTAGTTTTCTATGTACTTGTTATTAATCCAACTCAAACTCCCTACCAATTGTCTACATCTCTTCTTAATTTGGTCACATCGGGCATTCTATCGATTTCATTTTCTTGAAGAAATCTCTCCTGGAGTCCCCTCACCTGCTCCAACCTGAACTGGTTATTTGCTAAACCTGTTACATAGCTCTTGTCCTGGGAATTCTCTTCAGTGTTGTTCTAGACTCTAGAGATTCCGTTTCCTTCTCTCCTGTATTGGATTCCCTGTTCCTGGATCCTTTGTGTTCCTCTCTTTTTGGTTTACTCCCTTGTTTTAGAGAAGACCATTCTCTATTAGTTTCATGAAAAAAGAATGTTTTAAAGATATTCTTTTTGTGCTCAGTTTTCCAAAATTTCATGATGATGTGCCTTGGTATGGATTAATTTCCATCCATTACCAAGGGCATTTGGTGGACCATTTCCATCTGAGAATGCTTGTCCTTCAGTTCTGAGAATTTTTTTGATTAATTCATTGATAATTTCCTCTTCCTCCTCCCCCTCCTCCTCCATTTTCTTTGTTCTTTCTAGAATCTCCAGAATCTCTATTTAAAAAAAAATTTCCTCTCTTATTTTCTATGTCTTTTTCTTTTGCTTAGCTTTCTAGATTTCCTTAACTTCATCTTACAAACCTTTTTTTAATATAATAACCTTTATTTATTTGTTTGTTTATTTATTTTTTTTAGACAGTCTCACTCTGTCATCCCAGGTAGAGTGCAGTGGTTTCATCAGTGCTCACTGAAACCTCAAACTCCTGGGCTCAAGTGATCCTCCTGCCTCAGCCTCTTGAATAGCTGGGACTATAGGCACATGCCACCATGCCCAGGTAATTTTTCTATTTTTTGTAGAGTTGGGGTCTCACTCTTGCTCAGGCTGGTCTTGAAGTCCTGACCTCAAGCAATCGTCCCATCTCGAGCTCCCAGAGTGCTAGGATTACAGGCATGAGCCACCATGCCGGGCTCTTACAAACCTTCTGTTATTTTTTTCTTTTTTTTTTTTCTCATGCTACCTTGTCTAAGAGTTTCTATTGAGTTTTTTTTTGTTTTTTGTTTTTTTTTTTGAGACAGAGTCTCACTCTGTTGCCCGGGCTAGAGTGCCATGGCATCAGCCTAGCTCACAGCAACCTCAAACTCCTTGGCTCAAGCGATCCTCCTGCCTCAGCCTCCCAGGTAGTGGGGACTACAGGCATGCGCCACCATGCCCAGCTAATTTTTTCTATATATTTTTAGCTGTCCAATTAATTTCTTTCTATCTTTGGTAGAGACAGGAGTCTCTCTCTTGCTAAGGCTGGTCTCGAATTCCTGAGCTCAAAGGATCCGCCCGCCTCGGCCTCCCAGAGAGCGAGGATTACAGGCGTGAGCCACCACGCCCAGCCTCTATTGAGTTTTTAAGTCCTGCTATTATATTTTAAATTCCGAAGTTTCTTTTAGAATGTTTCTTTTTATTGTCTTTTACCTGGTTCTATGGATGCAATATTTTCTCTTATTTTTTAAAGAATATTAATGACAAATTGGAGGAATATTTGTCTTTTTCCTACATAGCCTCTTGTCCTCCAAGTGATTTTTCCCCCTATTGTCCGTTTTGGCAGACTGTTTTCTGCAAATAACTGATGATCCTTGGTTGTCTGTTTCCGTATAACAGTGGGGCACCAAACAACCACTGGAGGCTATGAACAAAAGGTAGGACACACTCTATGTGAGCAGGTCTCTGCTTACCTGATGGGATTGTTTCTTTAAGTAATTCCCAATACCAGTATCTCAGGTTTTTCCTTTTATGCTCTCAGAGTCGTCAAAGAAGCTTTCTCCAATCTCCAGCCTGAAGAGTTCAGGCTTTGTTACCAACATTCTAGAAGCTGAAAGAGGAGAAGAGACAGGAATCCAACATTCAGTATATGCATGCTATTCTTAACCTCCCTCCCTTTTCTATAATACTTTCTAGTTTCTGTCTCCTGATTGGACTCAGACTGATACTATAACTCTGCCCTTAACTGCATCTGGTGTTCCAAGTAAAGAGAGCCTTGACTTTACTCCTTCCAATGAATCAACCTCCAGTGTTTTGCCTGGAGTCAGGGGATCTCCTAATAATTTTTCAACAGGATAATTATCCTATTCACAGCCATACCTTTACCTACCTCCTCCCCTTCCAAAGACAGCTGGTGCCACCAAATCTTGTACACTATTTATTGACTGTCCACCATGGAAGGTGAGAATTTTACCTTTTCACCATCACCACTACCACTGCTACCACATACTTGCTCATTCCCACGGCATGTTGCTTTTTGGCTCTCCCCACTGCCTGCTTAAGTTTCGGCTTTCCAGGATCTGCTAAGACAGTTATTACTTATCCATTTGTTTTCCAGCTTCCAAAATCTTACTGTGGTTTTTTTCTCCCATTCTTTTTGTCCTTGTGGGATTATATCTCTCGAAAATCCCTTTACTTTTATTTTATGTTACTGTGGTTTGGGAAAGAAGCAAATGCATGTGTTCAAAGAGTCTTCTTTATCCTGAAACTTTCTTGTAGTTTCTCAGAACTGATGCATCCTATACCTATTTACTGGCGGCCTCATTGTGTTGGGTACTGTTTAAACATTTGGGATATGCCAGTGAACAAAACAAAATATCCTTGCACTTGTGGTGTTTACATTCTAGTGCATGTGTGCAATGGGGAAAGAGATTATAAAAATTAGGCCTACATATATAGATTACATAATAGGTATTAGATAGGTAAGGTTTAAAAGTACTGCGAAAAAAGGTACAGCAGGGAATGGGGAATCAGAAGTAATGGGCAAGGGGTAGGCTGCAATATTTAATAGAATGGTTGAAGGCCAGGCGTGGTGGCTCACGCCTGTAATCCTAGCACTCTGGGAGGCTGAGGTGGGAGGATCTCTTGAGCTCAGGAGTTCGAGACCAGCCTGAGCAAGAGGGAGATCCCATCTCTACTAAAAATAGAAAAATTGGCCAGATGTTATTGTGCATGCCTGTAGTCCCAGCTGCTTGAGAGGCTGAGGCAGAAGGATTGCTTGAGCCCAGGAGTTTGAGGTTGCAGTGAACTGTGATGACGCCACTGCACTCTAGCCAAGGTGACAGAGCAAGATTCTGTCTCATAAAAATAAAATAAATAAATTACCAATGTACTCATCAGGAGAATAAAAAATATCACATATCTGTCTGATATAACAATGGGAAAATGAGGTGGAAAGCAATTCAGGACCTGGAAGCTGGTGGTTTATATACTCTCTTATAATGAGTCTTCCTCTTTCCAATAGTAATGGTTAATAAAATACTATCTGCTTTAAGCTTATTAACATATACAATGTCTTACCTTTTTTAAAAGGTTTTTTTAAGTGAATGTAAGTTACTTATCATCAGAATTATAGGAAAAGTGTCATAGCCTTTACTTAGACTTTGTGAGTACTATTAAGTGCACAGAAACTGATATAGGGAATTAGCAGTTGAACATGGCAGAGAAAATTCATTTAGTATTCAGTGTATAATGATTATTGAATGCCTACTACATCTCAGACAATTTTCCAAACTAAGCTACCATCCCGTGTTGAAACAGGGCATTTGCTTCTGCTCTAGGGTTTCGTGAAAAGTATATACGAGCTATTAACTACTGGCCTGTGTGAAATAGGGTTTTTTTTTTTTTCATAGCTTTTTATACATATTTACTTGATGACATTAGTTATATATAAATGAAATCAGAAAGCTATACAAACTTAGGTGAAAATATTTCTGTATTGATTAATAAATCCTCTGTGTTAAAAACTAACCTGCCCCTTGGTCGGGCGTGGTGGCTCACGCCTGTAATCCTAGCACTCTGAGAGGCCAAAGCGGGC